>ML811687.1:121087-141383 GCA_009831015.1 Picea engelmannii | reverse complement strand
TTGTTTCCGCTGCATTTTACAGTTTCAGCTTATTTCATTATTTAATAGAAAACCAGTTTTACTGTATCTCTGTTATTTTTGTTAAGCACCTGTTAATAATCTGTATTCATTTCGTTCTGCTCATAAAATCCGGATCAATTACATAGTCAGGAATGCTAATTTTTTTGTTTTTTGGTCAACAAACCTATATAACAGACATTACCACTATTTTTTACAATTGAAATTGTCCGATCTTCGCTTGTCAATTTGTATATCGCGAAACTGTAGGTATTATTTGTAGGCCACGGAACAACAAAGGCCCAATACTATATTCTTTGGACATGATGCCCTTAAAATTCTAATAGTCTGGAAGTCCGATTGTTAGTTTGTATATCATGGAACTATCGATGGTTTTTGTAGGGCACAGAAGAACAGAAGCCCAATTTTCTGCCTGACATTCCGAGAACCCACCATCCAAAAATTGGTTAAGTATGGAATAAGGGCTTCGCTTTGTAAAATTACATAATCTGTATGTATAAATTAAGTTGTCCAGGAACCTTTCATTTCATAAATTTCAATTTCTATTGTGTCCACGATCCCTTCTTTTAAAGAAAACTAAGTCAGGAATGCTAATTTTTTTGGTGTTTTTTGTCAACAAACCTATCTAACAGACATTACCACTATTTTTTACAATTCAAATAGTCCGACCTCCGCTTGTCAATTTGTATATTGCGGAACTCTGGGTATTCTTTGTAGTCCACAGAACAACGAACGCCCATTTTTTAGCCTGCTAACCCGAGAACCCGTGATGCAAAAACTGGCTAAGTATGAATTGAGGGGTCCATGCATACTCTATAAAATGTCATCCCCATACTCTATAAAAGTACATAGTTTGTATGTATAAAAGTAAATACCTTTCATTTCATAAATTTCAATTTCTATTATGTCCACGATCCCTTCTTTTAAAGAAAACTAAGTCAGGAATGTTATTTTTTTTTTGTTTTTTGTCAACAATCTTATGTAATAGACATTACCACTATTTTTTCTAGTTTTTGCCTGCGTACCCATGTACATCAATTTCCTGCCCACGTGTATGTATTTCATCACATTTATTCCCTTTCCCGCGGATGGGGTGCTAGTAGAGCACACGAATTGAGCGGAGCATCCAGGACCGATCCTCTGTGGTGCCGACCACGTGACGATCACGTGCCACTCCCTCCCACCTACCTCATGACTTTAAGTTCAACTCTCTCGATGTACGACGCCATTATTCTCATCGTGCCCTGCTTTGCCTTTGCATCCTTTCGACGGACCAACACTCTCGTTGGGCCTTTATTCTATGCATGCAACCATTTATGGAACCTCACCAGCTCCCCGACCTATTTCAATTGCTCCAGTGGCTCTAGATTTCTCATTTTTTCTTGGTTTTTCTTCTCAGAGCTCGGCCTCCTGCCCAACTTTTCCCTGCTCTTCTTTTGTCATCTCCTGCTCTTTTCCTGGTGAATTTTTCTCTCTCCCACTGTCTTGGAGATGCCACGACTACGAGGGAAGTCAAAACGCGGGCCAACCTGGCAACCAAACCAACCCCGCCTGGTCCTCCATCCCCTGCCTTCTCCCTCCCTGTTATGCTCCTCCTCTTTGGCAAAATCGTCCTCCTCCCTGGCGTAGTCGACTCAAATTCCTGCTTCTCTCCTGCCCCTTGTTGCATCCCTTTCCAACAAAATGGAGGGGCTAGAATGCTCAGAGGCCTCACTGGACTACAAACCAGGACCTTTAGGAAATTCAACATTTGTTTCACACCCAGGCCCTTTGGATCCTACCAACTTTCCAGCCACTCAGTCACTTCAACACCAGCCTCGTGACGCCCAATTTCAGATGGATGGTCCAGAAGCCAGTCAAAATTTGCGACGACAACCCCAATCTCGAGCTGGTTCCAATGCTGACCCAGAATGTGAGTGGAAAACATGCCTTGCACTAGTGCAGAGCTTGGTATTCAACCTGTGTCGGGACATGGACGACCTCTGGTTCTTCCTAGAGACCCTATATGGAAAATCCTCTCAACTCTTGCAGTTTCTCTTCGTGTTACAAGGTGCTCATCACCTGCTAATAGAGGCAGCCCAAGCAACAACAACCTTGGCACTAGTGTTGGCACTGGAAACTTTGGTCCATGTAGAGGCAGACCGCGAGGAGAAGAGGCTTCCATCACGCCCAGAGGACGTCCAGAAGGAAGACCACGTGCCATCATAGACCAAGGATGCCATGCAACTAGATCGGACATCAGTCGAGGAGGAGTCGCCTCTTCCTGGGGACACGACATTTTGCGCCTTCTGCATGGCCGCATCACCGCACTACAACCCATACCAGTGATCTATCTATTGTTTTTGTCTGTTGTTTTTTCATGTGCATGGTGACCTTTCATGCATTTTTCCATGGTTATTATAATTATTCTTTCTACACTTTCCACAGTTGTAATGACCATCATTAGGGGCCAGAATCTTGAACTCTTTTTGCGTCAGTAACAGTTTAGACTTCAGGTATGAAGCGGTTCGGCTGGCTGAGTTGGTTTCCCCTCAGGGAAGCTCAATATTTACAGCTTGAAACCATGGAAATTCTCTATACTCCTTCATTTTGACATACTTTTATACAATCTTACTTATAAAAAAAAATTATTGAATAAAATTTAAATTATTTCTTATACTATTCATTAGGTAAAACATGTCATAACATTATATAAATTACTATAAATCTCCATACAATGTTATAATATTCTATAAATTGTAGTCTCATGTTTAGGATGGAATTGTTTGGTGCAAAATGTATATAACGAAAGTATTTGGTGCAAAATGTATAACATGTAACACACTGGACATGAAAAGTGTGAACCCATGACTGCGCCAACCCACAACTCTTTAATTGTTCGGTGCAAAATGTATCAAGTTTAATAGCATTATACAATTTACTATAAATCTTGGTACAATGTTATAATTTTCTATAAATTGTTGTCTCATGTGTATGAAGGAATTGTTGGGTGCAAAATGTATATCACGGAAGTGTTGGGCTATATATTCATCACATGAGCTCCTTCAAATTGAAATAGTTCGCAAGTCCGATTCTCAATTTGTATATCGCGGAATTGTTGGTGCTATTTGTAGGACACAGAACAACAAAAGCTCGATTTTCAGGTCCCCAACATAAGAACCCGGGATCCAAAAATTGGCTAAGTCATATAGTTTATGGTCTCTAGGAACCTATAATTTCATAAATTTCAATTTCCTGTGCCGAGGAGCCCCTGTTTTAAAGAAACCTAATTCAGAAATGTTATTTATTTGGTCCTTTTTTCCACCACCCTATGTAACAGACATTGGTACTATACTTTTTGCCCTTTTTTCCACCAGCGTATGTAAAACCTATGTAAAGAAAACTAATTGGCGAATGATGAATTTTTTGGACACGAGCTCCTTAAAATTAAAATAGTCCGCAAGTCCAATTCTGAATTTGTGTATTGTAGAACTATCGATGCTATTTGTAGGAAACTAATTGGCGAATGTTCAATTTTTTGGACACAAGCTCCTTAAAATTCAAATAGTCCATAAGTCTGATTCTCAATTTGTATATCGTGGAACTGTCGGTGCTATTTGTAGGACAGGGAACAACAAAAGACCAATTTTTAGGTCCCCAGCTCAAGAACCCACGATCGAAAAAATGGCTAAGTCGAGAACCCGTTTTTTTAAAGAAAACTAATTCAGGAATGCTATTTTTTTCATACTTTTTTCCACTAGCCTATGTAATAGGCATCCGTACTATTTTTTTTGGTTTTTTGTCCACCATCATATGTTAAAAGGAAAACTAATTCAGGAAGCCCCTTCAAATTCAAGCAGTCCGCAAGTTCGATTGTCAATTTGTATATTGCAGAACTCTAGGTGCTATTTGTAGGCCGCAGAACAACAGAAACCCAATTTTCAGCCCGCCAGACCGAGAACCCGCCATCTAAAAATTCAAATAGTTCGCAAGGACGCTTCTCAATTTGTATATCGCCGAACTCTCGATGCTATTTGTAGGGCATAGAACATCAGAAGCCCAATTTTCAGCCCGCAACCTCGACAATCTGGAATGAAGAAAATTCAAATAATCCACAAGACCGCTTGTCAATTTGTATATCAAGGAACTCTCGGTGCTATTTGTAGGGAACGAAACAAAAGAAGCCCAATTTTCAGCCCGCTCAATCCAAAAATTCAAATAGTCTGCAAGACCGCTTCTCAATTTGTATTTTGTAGAACTCTCGGTGCTATTTGTCGGACACGGAACAACAGAAGCCCAATTTCAATGCACCACCCCGTCAACCCGGAGTGAAGCTTCCATCCATGATTTATATATCTACTTAATCAAATTACATATTTGATATGTATAATTTCTCCTTTCCATGAACCTATAATTTCATATATTTCAATTTATTATGTCCAAGAGCCCTTCTTTTAAAGAAAACTAATTTGGTATTGCTAGTCTTTTTATGCTTTTGTCCACGAACCTATGTTACATACGTTGACCCTTAAATATCAAATATTCCACGGGCATGATTGTCAATTTGTATGTCGCGGAACTCTCGGTTCTATTTGTAGCGCACAAAACAACAGAAGCCCAACTTTCAGCCTGTCAGCCCGACAACCCCCATGCTCTATATATCTACTTAATCAAATTAAATATTTGGTATCTAGTAGCCCTTATTTGTAACATACGTATGCCCTTAAATTTCAAATAGTCCACAACTCCAATTGTGAATTTCTATGTCACAGAACTCTGGGTGTTATTTGTAGGCCATGGAACAACAGAGCCTGATTTTCAGCGCACCAGCCTGAGAACCCGCGATACAAAAAAATGACAAGTATGGAATCTCTTTCCCATACTTTATAAAAGTACATATTTCATATCTATAAAAGTAAATATCTACTTTATAAAATTAAAAATTCCGTATGGTATCCACGAACCTATAACTTGATAAATTTCAATTCCTTTTGTATCCACCAACCCTTGTTTTAAAGAAAACTAAATTGTGAATGCTATTTCATTTTTGTTTCCATGTACTTCAACTTCCTGCCCACGTGTCTATACTCGGTTGCATTTATTCCCATTATTACCTGGTAGGGACTACGCTACGATGCAACACTTGTTGAAAATACACAATTTCACTTTCATAGAAGAGCTTTACACATCAAGATGGAAAGTAATAAATGATGCAAACATTGTTGACAAATGGAAAGTAATAAATGATTATCCCTGGTTAACTTTGAAACACCTTTGCATCCAATGCCTTTATGCAATTTGCCATGACATTTTTCAAGACGAGCTAGATAGAGCGCCTTTCTGCAGATTGCACTGACATTTTTAACTACACCACGAGCTAGAGAGAGCTCACCTTAGATTATGACAATTTTCAATATTATTACATATCCTTCCCTTTTTCTTCTCTTGCACAAAGTAAACCTCACAAAGATAACGAATTCCATGGATTCTAGTTACCATGACCATCGCAGGTTGCATTCTCCATGTTTTTAATACTATTTTTTTTTCCTTCTAGGAGTTACTTATATTGAAATAAAAAGAAAAAGAAAAATGGTACAACCACATATTTCTATGACTTCTTCTATTGAAAGCAACCACATAGATTAAAAAATTATTATCATTTCCAATAATTACAGAACTGTTACTAGCTATCATAGACATATCTTGTCCTACTAGTGGCATATATAACAAAACTAAAACACAAGAGACCTAGAAAAGTAGAACTGTCACTAGCTATCATAAGCATATCATGTGCTACCAGTGGCGTATATAACAAAACTAAAATGTAAGAGACCTAGAAAAGTAGATGTCTAGTCTCATAAATATTGTTACATTCATCATTTCTAGTATGTCAACTTTCAAACAACTCTCCAAATGCTTTGGTCTTTTCCCTATCTTTTTGTTTCAACCGTGATGAATGCTTTCATATTTTCCCTATTTGTGTTCCATTTCATATGTCAATCACACACAACCGTGGGTATGTGTTATCATTCACCCAATTGACCCTACTAGAGCTCCATAACAAGACCATATATCACCCTGTCCGGGTAATTATTGTCTATGTTATTTGGCTTTAATCATTCTTATCTTAGCTGATATAGAATCCCTTCATTCCAATGTAGCTCAATGTCTTCGGCTTGCAACCTCATTCCTTTATTAGATATAGAATCTTCTTGGACATTGGAATTTTGATGATTATGGGAGGAAATAGTGGTAGGTATAGGGTTAATTAGTTCTAAAAATTGTTGATATTTGACAGAGAAGCACCAATTGTTAGAAATGAATTTAGGGCTTTCTCCACTCTAAATTCTTCTTAAATTTGAATTATGATTTCACAGACTCCCTCCATTAAAGTTTGAATGATGATTGCATAGTCTCCCTCCACTATAGTATTATTGAAGCCAAATTGATGTGCCTATTGTAAGCCCTTCATCAAACCAAAAACCAATGCTACATTGTTTTTGTTTTTTTCCAAATGGAAAGAAAAGAGGAATAAAATACAATCGTTACATTGTTTGTGTTCTTCTCCAAATGGGAAAAAAAGAGAAATAAAATAAAACCGGAATCATTTCTGAAAACACCTCCCACCGCTACAAGCTTGATGAAGGTTACCAGTTTCCTTAATGTAACCCCTACGAGCTTGATTAAGGTTACCAGTGTCCTTCACATATTGGTATGGTTATGATGAAAGAGAGAAATTTCCTTGAAATGCCAATTATAGAGGATGGTTTTCTCACTACCTTGCGGTTGATTGGCTCCATATTGCTAGGGAAAGGAGGTGACTAACTCCCAAAAGATCCCTTGAATATTGATCCATATGTATTCCCTTTTCCCATGAAGATGTTTGAAAATCCATTGATCATGTTCCTTCCACAACAAAAACCTAGGGAAGATATTCTAGGCTCCAATAAGCATTAGATTCTCATCAGGTGAAGTTCTCTATTTTTCGAAGGTTTGAATGATACTCTCTTGTTAGTGATTTGATTGCCAAAATATATAAAAAAAAATTGGATCCCATAGAATATTACTTTTTTTTACAACCATTGAATAAGTGTTCAATTGTCTCTTCATTCTCTCTACACTACACATGTATCATATTGAAGGCCCTTCAAATCCACTTTTGATTATTTTTTCCTAAGAAATTATTCTTTTTCTTGTCAAAGAAGCCAGAGGAAATTTAAAATATTAATATTTCGCTAGTGTTCTACATTCCAAACCTTTTCCAGGTGCTTTCTTTCTCTAGTAAATAATGTTTAGCTTCAATGCAATAGGCATGCTTAACATGAAATTTCCATGTCCATGAGAACCCCATCATAGGATATCATTTACTTTATCGTACTAGATTATTTTGTCTTTAAGTTGCTTGTCCAAAATTTCACTTGCTTCACTACTCACTCCTTATAAAGTTTAGAGAGGCATATAATAAAAAACAAACGAAATCAGAGATGCAAGAAAAAATAATATGGAGCATGCATGCCCTTCTCAATATTTATTAGTTTACACATCTTCCAAATGGACCCAATTGATTTTTGAACTATTTTGTAGTTAACTAAAACAAAACTAAAGACAACATAAGTTGAACTACAGCTTAGCGTAGTGAGATGGTAGACATTGAAACATGATTAGCGAGATAACATTTTACACTCCCCCTTAATCTCATCTATTACATTCATCATAAGTTACAATGCAGAAGTGTTGTCTTTGAAATTCGAAAACAAATTTTCGAGGTGATTTAGTAAAAATGTCTTCTAGCTAATCTCTTGATCCACATAATTGAAGAGAAATATCTCCATTATTGACAAGATCTTGAATGAAATGAAAGTGAGTCTCAATGTGTTTTCTTTTCTTGTGAAATAAATCATTATTTGACAAATAAATGCTTGATTTGTTATCACGCGAGATAGGATTTGGGTCCTTTTTCCATATGAGATATATGTTTCAAGAGTCTTCTAATCCATACATCTTGACACGATGTTGAAGTTCTGCTAAAGATATTGCAACTATGAGTTGTTCCTTTGATTCCCATGAAACCCTATTTTTTCCCAAATGAAAAGCATAACCATATGTGCTTTTCCTATCATCAATGTTTAGTACAAAATCATTTTCTATGTACCTTGCAAGTGAATAATATTCAGATGGTTTGTACCACAATTAACAGTTGATTGTCACTGCAACATAAGTTAGTATTATATTACCAACTTTCCAATGAGAATCCTCGAGGATTCCATAAAATTGGAAACAAATCTTGTTGCAAACATTATATTAGGTCTAGTTGTAGTTATATACATAAAAATACCTACCAACCTCTTATATAAAGTTATATCAATTGTTGAGCCTTCATCTTGTTTGCTCAATTGTGTTTCTAATGCAATAGGAGTTTATGTTGGCTTGCATTTATCCATTCTAAATATTTTCAGAATGTGTGTAGCATACTTTTGGTGATAGACAAAAATAACATGAACACAACGCTTAACTTCAATCCCCAAAAACTATCTCATGAGTTCATCTCAAGCTATGCTTTTATGGAAGTTTTAAATTCTTCTAACATCAGGTTACCTATATAAATTCTCATCGGTAGCCACATATTGGAGCCTCACTGCTCCCTTCTACACCATATTGGAGCTTCATTGCTCCCTTATGTACCAAGTGTCTAGCAAACAAGTGTGACTTCCATGAGACATAGACTCAAAGTCTGATACAACACGAGCTCACATCCATTGACTGTTGAACATGTGAATCTATACATCCTCAGATATCTGTAGTGCAACATGACTTCACCCCATGCAACCAAGGTTGTGATGCATCTGTACTTAATCATGTCCACTCATGTCCCTCGAATATCCATAGTGCAACGTGACTTCACCCCATGCAACCAAGGTCTTTGGGTAGCTCTCAATACCTACAACATATCCCTAGGAAATCCACTTCATGTGATGCATCAGTACCAATCATGTGCACTCTTGTCTTAGTGCCATCCCTTTTTCATGTTGGATAAGAACACTCAATGCCAACCATTTTTCATGTTGGATGAGTTCCACATGTCTCAATTTGACAATGACTTATGGAGAATGGCTCCCGAACAACCGGATTTTGAAGTGCAATGGGATCGCCCCTACGTTAAGCGATTGCTTCTACATTTGGTGGTGACAGTGCATGAAAGTCGATAGAATGTGCAACAGGAAAGTCGATATAAATGTGCAGCATGTATGTGCAACGTGGAAGTCAATAGAAAATTTCTTTTTTCAACAATGCATGCATTTATCGTAGCTCTCGGCTCTTGTTTTTTAATGAAAACATAATCTCATTTAAATGAAACCGTCTCATTAAACATTACACATACAAGTCACGTCATTAATAAATAATTTTATTAAACATAGACTCATTTGGTAATTAACTACAATTAAACTTGATTTAACAGTAACTAAGGTAAGGGATTTTCCATGATGGAAAGGTTTATTTGGCCACATCTTGGTGCCATTTACTACCACTCAAAATCCTACTCCGACCTAATATTTCAAAGTTTTAATGAAGGTGTAATACCCAAGTCCCAACTGGTTCTTTGTTCAAAAAGGTTGTGTGTGAAACGAGAGAGCTATAATATACTCTCCTATGTTAAAGAGGTTCGTTATAAGTTTATACTTATTTATGGATTTTATTCTAACTAAAATTTAATAGTTGTCCGACATGGGAGGGAAAACCCAGAACGATATTCCTTTGCTCAGCCACTGGAATGATGCGTTTATGCTGATGTAATGGTGTGAATTTGCATTAGAAAACCCGTACATTATAGAGAGTTCAATATATTTCTTAAAGAAATCATGGAATATAATTCTAGCCTTTTCCAAATCTAAACAACAAGCTCCTCTACCTTCTCGGAAGAGACTTGTTTCTGTGCATCCTGTCTTGTTTCCTCATCGTTTCACTATATATGAGTGTATACACCATAAATATGCTCTAACATTGCAAGGGTTGCTCGATGATTGATTCTTATCAAGGGTTAAGACCATATGATCTAGGTACCAAGTGAGGAAGCCCATAATAAGTTATCAAAATTTTTAAGGGTTCCTTATATGTATTGGGTTTATATCCAAAAGAAATGAACAATGAAACTTAGATCAACTCCCTTGTATATGGTAACACCAGAAAGTGTTATTTGAAGAGCGAATTAGCATGTGTGAGATCCCAACATTCATAGATAGACCATTGAAAATTTCATAGATACAATGAATCTTGACTAAAAGGTGAAGCAAAGTCGAGTCCTAGACGGAATAGTAGAAAAAATAAAGAAATAAAAGGGAAAAGACAATTTTTGGGGGTTGTTGAGGTTGAAGACAAACATAAACTAGTTCCAAGGAAAGATCTATGGACTCACTACACAAGTCTATGTGAGGCTTAATTTTTAAATATCATGTAATGTTGAAGGCACCTAAATGTATTTTACTATCAAACATCACCCAGAGAAAATAGGATTCATAAGTTTGGATGTGGATCAATCTACTAGGGAGCCTCTCCAAGCAATACTAAGGTGATATCAAATAATTTTCCTTTCAATGAGGGAAGAGCCCCTAAACACCCTATGTCAATGCAAATGAAAAATTATTCAATGGTGAAATGGATTAAAGAAAGAATTATATACTTTATTTTCCCCTCCAAGCGGATGTAGATGCACTTTTTTGGCATTGTATAATCCTCGAAAAATATCCTAAAATATCACATAAAATATTATAGATACAAAATAATTTCTTAGAAAGTTTGTCTCATTAATCTCCAACATATGAAAATGAGAGAGGGATCACTATTTTAAAGCTAAATGAGTAGTACAATGTGCTAGCTCAAAACCATGAGAAAAATATATTCACCCAAGTCAAAACCATTGGAAAAGTACAAACAATGGAGAAAAATAACCCTCAAAATTATATAACACATGAGTGCCCTGTCAATTTTTTTTTAAATGTAATCATTAAAGGTGGATTAAAGAGGCTAGAAGAAGTGTGACCTCTCATAAAACATGTCAATGTCCCAAAAATGGGTGATGAGCTAGACAACAATAGTTGAATGAATAAAGCTCCCCTCGAACCAATTCTCAAGAGAAAGGAAGTAGAAAAAATAGGAAGTGACAACCTCCATGTGTGTGACAGAATCCCACAAATGTTGGGTTATGTAACCTTGCAAGGAAGTGGACAAAAAATGAAGTAACAATCTCCATGCATGTGGCGTAACCCAACATGTGTGAGATGCAACCCCATCAAAAATGGTTCAAATGTAACAATAAAGAACCACACTTGTGGGTTAGAGAAGCTAGAAGAAGTGTTCCCTCTCATAAAATATTCCAATGTCCCAAAAATTGGTGAAGAACATGACAACAATGGTCCAAGGAATGAAGCGCCCCTCCAACCAACTCCCAAGAGAAAGAAAGTTCACAAAACAATAAGTAACAACCTCCATGTGTGTGATGTAACCCAACACATGTGGTATGTCCAAGGAAGAATCTAATTTGTGATGACACATGTGACATCCTCAATAGAGGTTTGTTGGCTTGAGTGTGGGTTTGAAGACGCAAGGTTGGATAAGCTTTACCAAAAACATTCCATAGTTGTTGGCATATTCAATATTCATGAACTGAAGAAGGTCTCACCTCATATTCCATGAGAGTCATATAGACCATCAGTATTATGAAAGTTGTTAAGGAATACAATATAAATGAAACTTTCATTAGCTAATCATTCATTCATAACTATTATAAGCTATTGCGTAGAATAACATAAGATAAGTATACAATCAAGTGAGATATTATTAGATGTAGAGATAAATGTTCTCAGGATATTCTCATCCATTTCACTCATTGAAAGTGGTGAGATGAAATAGGGTTCTATCCTGGTCAAGAAACATTAACATTAAACACGGAGATGAGTGATATTCTCCGATCTCAATCTCCTTTCTCTCTCATGCAAAATATATACATAAAGAGAAGTAAAAACTAATCTTAACTCAATCTCTCGTTCATCTCTTTTGCACTATAGAATGAACTCTCCCTTTACTCAAAATCCCAACACTTACATTTTTGCATGCATCCCCCCATATCTTCCATGGAGCATGGAAATCATAACAAACTTGACATATCATCCATAAACTCAATCATGACTAGTCGAGTTGTTACAAAATAAGTTACAATGATTCTTGGATATCTTTTCAAATCCGGCCTACATGCAATTTATTTAAGTTCTTGCACACAATACAAAAAGGGTTGGTGCTTGTAGTAAATCCTTAGCTAGTGCATAGGTTGTTGAAACTTGGAGTTTTGTTGTGTTTATTCTTAACATCATGCAGATTATTGACTTGTGAGGCATGCACACTCTCTCTCAAACCTTAGGTTCCAACATGCCCTCAACACTATTAGTTCACTCATCCTTGAGCCAACAATGCTTATTACAACGTGATAGAGGAGGTTGATGACACTATCCTGATCAATTCTTGGATGAATCATTTGAAAGTTCCATCAACCTCATAAAAAAATTCTTGCATATTGTTTATTTTTTTGAAAAAATCCTCAACATCACTTCATGTGATCGTTGGTGAATTAAAGTTAATTTTCTCCACCATTTTTACAATGGGACTGTTCTTTCTTACCCATCCACTAGTTTGTGGTAATGCACCTGGGCTTTATTCATTGCATCAAACGTGATATTTTCTATATCCTTCGTTCTTCACTACATGCTGACACAAACTCCCTAATATTTTTGGTGATTGTTGTCATGGCCTCTTGTCATTCATCTATGGGAAAGGAGGGTAGTGTTTGTTGTTTCTACCATATCCTTAGTTTTTTGGATCTATTTTCCATGATTGGCCTTTATCACCATAACTATAATGTGTTGTGGGGAATTGTTATCATTAATTATTCCAATGCCATAGGATTTCATCACCTTATCCTTGATCCAGTTAGATATTGGTGGACACCCACCTATTCCAACTGGCTACTCTTGTCCATTTTTAGTTCAACATGTTCTTATGTACTTCTTTGCAATTGTGTGTTCTACACTTATGAGGCTTTATGAAGCCCTACAAATATTATAGGTGGATACTAGTGGCCTCTCACCTAATCCAAATGGCTTATTTTGTATGTTTTCATGTTAGCACATCTTGTTGTACTTTCAGGGCCGTTTTGGATCCCTAAATAGTGTGTTTTTTGGCTCACCATAGTCAAACTGTATACGGAGTCAGAGCTTGATGGTGTAATGTGTATTTCTATGAAAGACCTTTCCAACGGGCTATCACGTGCCTAAAAAGAAGGTCTTATGCAAAAGTTACAACCCCGAGAAGTTGAGGTACCAACTTACCCATAGCGGCCCACATGAATTTTGGTGTTTGACCTCCTAGGGTTAGGTTTTTGGATGTCTAGGGTTTTGGAATTCATGAGTAATATGAAAAAGGCCTCTAGAGCTTCATTGTAATCATTCTTCTCAGACAGATGTGCATAGAATCCACATCTCTTCTCAGAGATAACTACCACCATTCGAGCAAGTGTTTCAGTTTTGTAGTTTTACAGTTTCATCCTATTTCATTTATTCAATAAAATCTATTTTTCACTAGATATTCGTGTTGTTCTTTATAAATAAGTGTTTATTATATTCATTATGTTAATCAGTTTGTTTCGCTCCTAAATTTGGATCAGTGGTATTAGATTAGTCTACTCTTCATTCATTTTTTTTCGTGCATGTCCCCGACAAGATCTGGGTACAAGAAGTTGGCACTCGAACCAATCGAGTCATTCGAAGATTGATTGCGTTGAGCCCCACAATAACCCATGGGGGAAGAAAAGAAAACTGATGGAGTAGGATATCCTATTAAATTTTTTTTCAAGGTTTCACAAAGGAACAAAATGATGGAAAACTTTCTGCAGATCCTTCGATGGTTGCCCACAGGAGAAGCATCATCAAGTGTCCATGCAAACACCTTCAAGGTACAGGTAAATTTTGATATTCCATTATTTGAAGGACTAATAGATGTGGATTTTGTAGATAAATGGTTGAATCTGCTTGAAGGGTATTTTTCGGTCCACAATTTTTCCGTTAGGGAAAATATTAATTTTGCACTTCTCAAGGTCATCCCCCATGTTAAGGACTGGTGGGATACTTACTCTGAGAAAATGGCTATGGAGTAATCTGAAATATTTTTTTCCCCTACATGGGATTCCTTTCGGGACACCATTAAAGAACAATACTATCATGTTGGAAGATATGAGGACTAGTACACCAGATGGACCACCCTGCGTGAAGAAAGGGACCAGACATTACCATGTTTCACCAATATTTTCTATGCCCTACGCACCAAATTCGGTATCAAAGACTCTAAGAGACATCTCATGATCAAACACAATGGTTGTTTGCATAGATACATTCAAACAGAAATGGAGTTTCTATATATCACCTCATTTGGCACGACTTATAGATACACTATCAAGATTGAGAAGAAATTTAAGAAGAAGAGGTGAGAGTTTTGATCTGCAAACTCCTCAAGGATGAAGCAGGGAAAAGGCGACCCCAACAGACACAGTAATGGACCAAGCCGAGATAGCCACTCTCAAGACAACCAGTCCAAGTTACAGCACAAGAAGGGAAATTAGAAGACGAAGAAGGACACAGGAAAATGGTGTGAGTACCATAAAATCCCTTGGCACAACACTAAAGAATGTCACTCCAAGTATTTAGTATTGGTCAAGCTAAAGGCTTCCGAGTGAGAGTTAGATTCTGATTCTGAATCAAATCAAGAAGGAGGGAAGTGGATTATCAATCTTGAACCTAGTGCCACTTTTGCTACCACCAAAGTCCAGCCAAGAGAGTCAGAAGAACCAGAGGAAGGGGAACACCTATTTCAGTCACATATGTTAGTAAAGGGGGCTCCCCTTCATTTCATTGTCGATAGAGGCAGTTAGAAAAAGCTAATTTTAGTAGAGGTCATCAAGTGGTTTGACCTATTGACAACACCAAAACTGTAGCCCTACACCATTAGATGGCATCGCGAAGAGATAAATCTTTGTGTCACCCAACCGTGTCATCTTCCCTACGGGATCAATCCTTTCAATGATGAGGTATTGTGTGATATTTCTCCCCTTCAAGTTTGTGATGATATTTTAGGAAAACCATATTTGTGGAAGCGTCATGTTTTGTATGAGTCTAGACCCTGCAATGTTATTATTACTTTGGGTATACAATTGTACAGGATACCATAGGTAGTGCCACCTACCACTATTTATTTAATATCTGTTAAGAAATGCAGTAAGGTCATTTAACAGACCGAGAATTTCTTCTTCTTTGTGATCCGTGATCACATTAAGCAGAAGGTCACCTCCACATCTATGGCATCTACATAGAACCTCTCTTTGCAGCAGAAGCAAGTGGACAGGATCGTGGAAGAATACAAAGACATATTCTCCTCACCCATCGAGGTATCAATGTAATGCCAAGTCAAGCATCCAATTTATTTGACCCTTGGTGCACCTCTACCTAATGGACCAGTCAATTTTCACTCACTCATGGAAAATGACAAAATCAAGCGTTAGATCCAAGAGCTTCTTCAAAAGGGGCACATCAGACCCATCTCCTCCCCTTGCAGAAGCTTGATTTTAGTGGTGCAGAAGAAGGATGGGATTTGGAAACTCTGCATTGATTACAAATCCTTAAACAAAACCACAGTCACGAACCGTTACGCAATTCCCAGGATTGATGACCTTCTTCACCAACTCAAGGGGGAAAAATTCTTTAGAAAGATTGACCTAAAGTCTAGCTACCACTAGGTTTCCATCGAACAAACTGATGTATGGAAGACAACCTTCAAATATAAATAAGGTCTCTTTGAATGGTTGTTCATGCCCTTTGGATTAACAAATGCACCAACCACTTTCATAAGGTTGATGGATGATGTATTGAGACCCTTAACCAAATCTTTTGTGGTGTTATATTTGGATGACATCCTCATATTCAACAGAACTTGGGAGGAACACATGTGACATATTCAACATGTTTTGAGCACTCTGTGGTAGCACAAGCTATATGCCAACTTGGAAAAATTATCTTTTGGCATGGATAGGGTCCAATATTTGGGCTACATTTTTTATGAGCATGGGGTACATGTTGATCTAGCTAATATCCAAGTCATCCATGAATGGCGAGCCCTGACCACACTAACCGAGCTTGAAAGATTCGTGGGACTAGCCAACTTCTACTGACAGTTCATGTTGGGATTCTCCCATATTGCATGGGCCTTCAGCCAGGTGAACAAGGGTGGTGGAGGGGAAAATTTCATGGGGGAAGGAACAACAATGAGCATTTCATGATATGAATAATCGCTTGTGCTCAAGTCCACTACTCACCTTGCTCGATATAAAACAACCTTTCGAGATTGATACTGATGCATAAGACTATTTTGTAGGCAGTGTTCTCACTTAGCACAGTCATCTGGTGACATACCACAATGAGACACTCTCAGATACTGTCCGAAAATACCCCACATATGACAAGGAAATGTATTCCATTCTACAATCATGTCGTTAATGGAAACATTACATTCTAAAAAAGGAGACGATCATCCACACTAATCACAAGCCTCTGTAGTTCATATAGGCACAAGGGAAATTGCAGAATGATCGTCATCTGAAGTGGTCCACCTACCTGCAACAGTTCCATCTCAACATCAAGTATAAGATAGGGATATAAATTTTGTTGTTGACTACCTCAGTCGACCTCATCTAGCTTCACTCACCACTGTGCCCCATTCTTATGTACATGAGGCATTTGGGTGCCCCCAAATTTATCAACAATATCCAGACTTCATCATCACCTATCATCTCTCAGGTACATCAATGACTGTCACCGATTTTCACATTCAGGAAAGACTATTATGCCTTCTGGGACATCTTTTTGTTCCTACAAGTGAGCGTGCAAAGACGATTTGGGAAGCCCACTACATTCAAATGGAAAGACATTTTTGCATGGATAAAACTGTCGTCGTTCTTTAGAAACATTTTTATTGGCCAAAATTTCGACAACACGTCAGCTAGTATATCATGTATTTCACTTCCTATGCCATTTCGAAGCCAATGATAAAGAAGGAAGGATTATACATCCCTCTTCCTACTCTCGAGAATCCTTGGAAATCCATCTCAATGGATTACATGTATGTCCTTCTATACACCAATCGAGGAAATGACTGTGTATATTTGGTCGTTGATCAGTTTTCAAAGATGTACATCCTCACAACTTACAAGAAGAATATCACAATGGTAGATACTGCGAAGTTCTTCTTCGAACAAGTGTGGATCCATTTTGGGATACCATAGACTATCATCTATGACCGGGAAAAAAGGTTTCTCAACACCTTTTGGTAGAGTCTCTGGTTAGTGTTGGACACCAAGCTCACTAAATCCACTTCTTTCCACTCCAAAACAAATGGCCAAACAAAGGTTGTCAATTAGATGATTGTGCACATCCTTTCCATGTACAAATGTAAGCATCCACATACATGGGATGCAAGTCTCCCATATGTTCATAACAGTTACAACACGCCTCTCCATAGCTCCTCCGACCATAGCCCATTTTAGGTGGGGTTGGCATTCCAACCCTTGGATCCCATTGATTTTGCAATACCTCTTTCCACCACATATAAATACTCTTCCCATGTTCAGTCTCAGACCGACAAAGCCACGATATTTATTAAGTGGATTTAGAACATATTCCAAGAGGTATAGGAGATTTGGTATAAATCCAATGCTAAGTACAAGCAATGCCATGATCAACACAAGGTACTGCACTAGTTTTAGGATGGAGAAAAATTATGGTTACATTTGCATATGGACCATCTCATAGGGCCACATAAGAAGCTCTAACCACTTTTCTATGGGCCTTACAGTATCACCAAGGCTATGGGTAGAAATTTGTTTGAGATCAACACTCCACCCTTCTTTGGCCTACACCCAGTGTTCAATGTGGACCTTCTTGGTCCATATTTTCCACCATTAGTGGATGTCTCAGAGCTCGCAGAACAACTGACATTGACAAATCTCAACCATGACTACATGGAACAAGAATACACTGATCAGATACTGGACACGTAGGTCAATGGCACTTGCCAGTAGATAATCCAAATTTATCAGGTTGTCAAGGAAGGGAAGCTCCTACACGAAGGCAAGTGGCTCACTGAGGGCCAAATCCAACAGAATTTTCCTAATTTGATTGGGGAACTCAATGCAATGGAGACCATTATTTCCTAATGGGGGATTATTGATCCAGGTGGATATTGGTGGCCACCCACCTATTTCAACTCTCTCCTTTTGTCCATTTTTAGTTCAACACGTTCTTATGTACTTCTTTGTAATTATGGGTTCTACACTTTTGGGGTTGTATGAAGCCCTACACATATTTCCGGTGGATAATGGTGGCCTCTCACCTAATACAATTGGATTATTTTGTATTTTTTCATGACAACACACCTTGGTGTACTTATAGGGCCGTTTTGGAGCCCTAAACAGTGTTTTTTGGATCGCCACAGTCGAACTGTAGACAAAGTCAGTGTTTGATCATGTAATTTGTATTTCTATGAAAGAGAATTCCAATGGGATATCACACGTCTAAAATGGAGGTCGTATGAAAAAGTTACAACCCCGAGAAGTTGAGGTACCAACTTACCTATAGGGGCCCACATGACTTTTGGCATTTCACCTCCTAGGGTTAGGTTTTTGGATGTCTAGGGTTTTGTAATTCATGAATAATATTAAAAGGGCCTCTGGAGCATCATTGTAATCATTCTTCTCAAACGAATGTGCATAGCAGCCACATATATTCTCAAAGATAGCTACAACGATTCGAGAAAGTGTTTCAATTCTGTAGTTTTACAGTTTCATCCTATTCCATTTATTCAATAGAAGATATTGTTCGGTGGATATATATATATTGTTCTTCATATATTTTTGTTTATTATACTCAATCTGTTAATCAGTTCGTTATGCTCCTAAATACAGATCAATCCTATGGATAACTAACTATCTATTTGTCAACGTATCTACCTGTGTCTGCGTATCTAACTGTCAAATCTCATTGTTCTATCATTTGTCTTGTACTCTGACATTTATACCTTAATCTTCTCTAAATATTCTAAATTAATTTTTGGGTACGACCTTTCTCATCCCTCTTTATTATGTCGACCTGTCTAATCCACCTAGTTATTACATGTCTAATATAACTAAGTTATATTATTCGTACCCTATCAAATGGACCGTTATACCAACTTTGGGATGGTTTCGACCTTTGCATGTTCCACTTATCTTGAGTTGTTGAGTTTTCTAATGGTGTATGGCGCACATAGGAAACTTTCATCATGACGGGTTATGGTATTCTCTTAACCTATTACACGCTAGGAATTTTCAAGATTGTCCAACCCCTTTCATAGAAATAATTGTTCTCCTAAGGTTCTTTAGTACCCTTGTATTATTTCATTTGTTCAAAGACTTTAACAGGTAAGGGTATTCTCTTAAACCATTACAAACTAGGATTTTTTATGGTTGTCCAACACCTTTCAAAGAAATACTTGTTCTCCTAAGGGTATTTTATACCCTTGTATTAGTTCATCAATTCAAAGTTTGTTGTGGGATGAAACCTAACCTAGAAGTATTCTACCACGTGCTCCCGTTCCTCTATATTTACATGATGTGTTGCTGACCAACGTGCAAGTGCTCCTTTGACCACTAAATCCATAGCTTGTATCCTTTGTGTCTCCATCTCCAATCCTTCCATATACGTGATAAATGTATCTATTGGGCCTCTACCATCAAACTCACATAATTTTGATCCAATCGAGTGCATTTCCTTAGTGATTCATATGCATGTCCTAGTGGATGCCACATATACCTTTCTTTTCCATCTATCCATAACATCCTCTGAATCTGTGTCATAGGAGTAAACACTTCTCCAAATCTCATCACCATCATTTGTAAGATTGAAATAATCATCCCCACGTATTGTGACGTTATATATGTTCTATATGATGGAACTCTGTGCATCCAAATTTACGGGATCATTATATCTATTTACCTCATTTTGATCCAACGACGCAATCATGCGCAAGGTGTCTATCTCAAAGGAAATGTGTCACTCCTTTAGAGTCAATGTTGTATTATTATCAAATTCCCATTCCACAATAAGTAGAGATGTATAGGGTTCTAAAAAATCCATAATATCAATCACCTCAAAGTATGATTTGTTCTTTACCACCT
>ML811687.1:78171-114648 GCA_009831015.1 Picea engelmannii | reverse complement strand
CAACCACATAGATTAAAAAATTATTATCATTTCCAATAATTACAGAACTGTTACTAGCTATCATAGACATATCTTGTCCTACTAGTGGCATATATAACAAAACTAAAACACAAGAGACCTAGAAAAGTAGAACTGTCACTAGCTATCATAAGCATATCATGTGCTACCAGTGGCGTATATAACAAAACTAAAATGTAAGAGACCTAGAAAAGTAGATGTCTAGTCTCATAAATATTGTTACATTCATCATTTCTAGTATGTCAACTTTCAAACAACTCTCCAAATGCTTTGGTCTTTTCCCTATCTTTTTGTTTCAACCGTGATGAATGCTTTCATATTTTCCCTATTTGTGTTCCATTTCATATGTCAATCACACACAACCGTGGGTATGTGTTATCATTCACCCAATTGACCCTACTAGAGCTCCATAACAAGACCATATATCACCCTGTCCGGGTAATTATTGTCTATGTTATTTGGCTTTAATCATTCTTATCTTAGCTGATATAGAATCCCTTCATTCCAATGTAGCTCAATGTCTTCGGCTTGCAACCTCATTCCTTTATTAGATATAGAATCTTCTTGGACATTGGAATTTTGATGATTATGGGAGGAAATAGTGGTAGGTATAGGGTTAATTAGTTCTAAAAATTGTTGATATTTGACAGAGAAGCACCAATTGTTAGAAATGAATTTAGGGCTTTCTCCACTCTAAATTCTTCTTAAATTTGAATTATGATTTCACAGACTCCCTCCATTAAAGTTTGAATGATGATTGCATAGTCTCCCTCCACTATAGTATTATTGAAGCCAAATTGATGTGCCTATTGTAAGCCCTTCATCAAACCAAAAACCAATGCTACATTGTTTTTGTTTTTTTCCAAATGGAAAGAAAAGAGGAATAAAATACAATCGTTACATTGTTTGTGTTCTTCTCCAAATGGGAAAAAAAGAGAAATAAAATAAAACCGGAATCATTTCTGAAAACACCTCCCACCGCTACAAGCTTGATGAAGGTTACCAGTTTCCTTAATGTAACCCCTACGAGCTTGATTAAGGTTACCAGTGTCCTTCACATATTGGTATGGTTATGATGAAAGAGAGAAATTTCCTTGAAATGCCAATTATAGAGGATGGTTTTCTCACTACCTTGCGGTTGATTGGCTCCATATTGCTAGGGAAAGGAGGTGACTAACTCCCAAAAGATCCCTTGAATATTGATCCATATGTATTCCCTTTTCCCATGAAGATGTTTGAAAATCCATTGATCATGTTCCTTCCACAACAAAAACCTAGGGAAGATATTCTAGGCTCCAATAAGCATTAGATTCTCATCAGGTGAAGTTCTCTATTTTTCGAAGGTTTGAATGATACTCTCTTGTTAGTGATTTGATTGCCAAAATATATAAAAAAAAATTGGATCCCATAGAATATTACTTTTTTTTACAACCATTGAATAAGTGTTCAATTGTCTCTTCATTCTCTCTACACTACACATGTATCATATTGAAGGCCCTTCAAATCCACTTTTGATTATTTTTTCCTAAGAAATTATTCTTTTTCTTGTCAAAGAAGCCAGAGGAAATTTAAAATATTAATATTTCGCTAGTGTTCTACATTCCAAACCTTTTCCAGGTGCTTTCTTTCTCTAGTAAATAATGTTTAGCTTCAATGCAATAGGCATGCTTAACATGAAATTTCCATGTCCATGAGAACCCCATCATAGGATATCATTTACTTTATCGTACTAGATTATTTTGTCTTTAAGTTGCTTGTCCAAAATTTCACTTGCTTCACTACTCACTCCTTATAAAGTTTAGAGAGGCATATAATAAAAAACAAACGAAATCAGAGATGCAAGAAAAAATAATATGGAGCATGCATGCCCTTCTCAATATTTATTAGTTTACACATCTTCCAAATGGACCCAATTGATTTTTGAACTATTTTGTAGTTAACTAAAACAAAACTAAAGACAACATAAGTTGAACTACAGCTTAGCGTAGTGAGATGGTAGACATTGAAACATGATTAGCGAGATAACATTTTACACTCCCCCTTAATCTCATCTATTACATTCATCATAAGTTACAATGCAGAAGTGTTGTCTTTGAAATTCGAAAACAAATTTTCGAGGTGATTTAGTAAAAATGTCTTCTAGCTAATCTCTTGATCCACATAATTGAAGAGAAATATCTCCATTATTGACAAGATCTTGAATGAAATGAAAGTGAGTCTCAATGTGTTTTCTTTTCTTGTGAAATAAATCATTATTTGACAAATAAATGCTTGATTTGTTATCACGCGAGATAGGATTTGGGTCCTTTTTCCATATGAGATATATGTTTCAAGAGTCTTCTAATCCATACATCTTGACACGATGTTGAAGTTCTGCTAAAGATATTGCAACTATGAGTTGTTCCTTTGATTCCCATGAAACCCTATTTTTTCCCAAATGAAAAGCATAACCATATGTGCTTTTCCTATCATCAATGTTTAGTACAAAATCATTTTCTATGTACCTTGCAAGTGAATAATATTCAGATGGTTTGTACCACAATTAACAGTTGATTGTCACTGCAACATAAGTTAGTATTATATTACCAACTTTCCAATGAGAATCCTCGAGGATTCCATAAAATTGGAAACAAATCTTGTTGCAAACATTATATTAGGTCTAGTTGTAGTTATATACATAAAAATACCTACCAACCTCTTATATAAAGTTATATCAATTGTTGAGCCTTCATCTTGTTTGCTCAATTGTGTTTCTAATGCAATAGGAGTTTATGTTGGCTTGCATTTATCCATTCTAAATATTTTCAGAATGTGTGTAGCATACTTTTGGTGATAGACAAAAATAACATGAACACAACGCTTAACTTCAATCCCCAAAAACTATCTCATGAGTTCATCTCAAGCTATGCTTTTATGGAAGTTTTAAATTCTTCTAACATCAGGTTACCTATATAAATTCTCATCGGTAGCCACATATTGGAGCCTCACTGCTCCCTTCTACACCATATTGGAGCTTCATTGCTCCCTTATGTACCAAGTGTCTAGCAAACAAGTGTGACTTCCATGAGACATAGACTCAAAGTCTGATACAACACGAGCTCACATCCATTGACTGTTGAACATGTGAATCTATACATCCTCAGATATCTGTAGTGCAACATGACTTCACCCCATGCAACCAAGGTTGTGATGCATCTGTACTTAATCATGTCCACTCATGTCCCTCGAATATCCATAGTGCAACGTGACTTCACCCCATGCAACCAAGGTCTTTGGGTAGCTCTCAATACCTACAACATATCCCTAGGAAATCCACTTCATGTGATGCATCAGTACCAATCATGTGCACTCTTGTCTTAGTGCCATCCCTTTTTCATGTTGGATAAGAACACTCAATGCCAACCATTTTTCATGTTGGATGAGTTCCACATGTCTCAATTTGACAATGACTTATGGAGAATGGCTCCCGAACAACCGGATTTTGAAGTGCAATGGGATCGCCCCTACGTTAAGCGATTGCTTCTACATTTGGTGGTGACAGTGCATGAAAGTCGATAGAATGTGCAACAGGAAAGTCGATATAAATGTGCAGCATGTATGTGCAACGTGGAAGTCAATAGAAAATTTCTTTTTTCAACAATGCATGCATTTATCGTAGCTCTCGGCTCTTGTTTTTTAATGAAAACATAATCTCATTTAAATGAAACCGTCTCATTAAACATTACACATACAAGTCACGTCATTAATAAATAATTTTATTAAACATAGACTCATTTGGTAATTAACTACAATTAAACTTGATTTAACAGTAACTAAGGTAAGGGATTTTCCATGATGGAAAGGTTTATTTGGCCACATCTTGGTGCCATTTACTACCACTCAAAATCCTACTCCGACCTAATATTTCAAAGTTTTAATGAAGGTGTAATACCCAAGTCCCAACTGGTTCTTTGTTCAAAAAGGTTGTGTGTGAAACGAGAGAGCTATAATATACTCTCCTATGTTAAAGAGGTTCGTTATAAGTTTATACTTATTTATGGATTTTATTCTAACTAAAATTTAATAGTTGTCCGACATGGGAGGGAAAACCCAGAACGATATTCCTTTGCTCAGCCACTGGAATGATGCGTTTATGCTGATGTAATGGTGTGAATTTGCATTAGAAAACCCGTACATTATAGAGAGTTCAATATATTTCTTAAAGAAATCATGGAATATAATTCTAGCCTTTTCCAAATCTAAACAACAAGCTCCTCTACCTTCTCGGAAGAGACTTGTTTCTGTGCATCCTGTCTTGTTTCCTCATCGTTTCACTATATATGAGTGTATACACCATAAATATGCTCTAACATTGCAAGGGTTGCTCGATGATTGATTCTTATCAAGGGTTAAGACCATATGATCTAGGTACCAAGTGAGGAAGCCCATAATAAGTTATCAAAATTTTTAAGGGTTCCTTATATGTATTGGGTTTATATCCAAAAGAAATGAACAATGAAACTTAGATCAACTCCCTTGTATATGGTAACACCAGAAAGTGTTATTTGAAGAGCGAATTAGCATGTGTGAGATCCCAACATTCATAGATAGACCATTGAAAATTTCATAGATACAATGAATCTTGACTAAAAGGTGAAGCAAAGTCGAGTCCTAGACGGAATAGTAGAAAAAATAAAGAAATAAAAGGGAAAAGACAATTTTTGGGGGTTGTTGAGGTTGAAGACAAACATAAACTAGTTCCAAGGAAAGATCTATGGACTCACTACACAAGTCTATGTGAGGCTTAATTTTTAAATATCATGTAATGTTGAAGGCACCTAAATGTATTTTACTATCAAACATCACCCAGAGAAAATAGGATTCATAAGTTTGGATGTGGATCAATCTACTAGGGAGCCTCTCCAAGCAATACTAAGGTGATATCAAATAATTTTCCTTTCAATGAGGGAAGAGCCCCTAAACACCCTATGTCAATGCAAATGAAAAATTATTCAATGGTGAAATGGATTAAAGAAAGAATTATATACTTTATTTTCCCCTCCAAGCGGATGTAGATGCACTTTTTTGGCATTGTATAATCCTCGAAAAATATCCTAAAATATCACATAAAATATTATAGATACAAAATAATTTCTTAGAAAGTTTGTCTCATTAATCTCCAACATATGAAAATGAGAGAGGGATCACTATTTTAAAGCTAAATGAGTAGTACAATGTGCTAGCTCAAAACCATGAGAAAAATATATTCACCCAAGTCAAAACCATTGGAAAAGTACAAACAATGGAGAAAAATAACCCTCAAAATTATATAACACATGAGTGCCCTGTCAATTTTTTTTTAAATGTAATCATTAAAGGTGGATTAAAGAGGCTAGAAGAAGTGTGACCTCTCATAAAACATGTCAATGTCCCAAAAATGGGTGATGAGCTAGACAACAATAGTTGAATGAATAAAGCTCCCCTCGAACCAATTCTCAAGAGAAAGGAAGTAGAAAAAATAGGAAGTGACAACCTCCATGTGTGTGACAGAATCCCACAAATGTTGGGTTATGTAACCTTGCAAGGAAGTGGACAAAAAATGAAGTAACAATCTCCATGCATGTGGCGTAACCCAACATGTGTGAGATGCAACCCCATCAAAAATGGTTCAAATGTAACAATAAAGAACCACACTTGTGGGTTAGAGAAGCTAGAAGAAGTGTTCCCTCTCATAAAATATTCCAATGTCCCAAAAATTGGTGAAGAACATGACAACAATGGTCCAAGGAATGAAGCGCCCCTCCAACCAACTCCCAAGAGAAAGAAAGTTCACAAAACAATAAGTAACAACCTCCATGTGTGTGATGTAACCCAACACATGTGGTATGTCCAAGGAAGAATCTAATTTGTGATGACACATGTGACATCCTCAATAGAGGTTTGTTGGCTTGAGTGTGGGTTTGAAGACGCAAGGTTGGATAAGCTTTACCAAAAACATTCCATAGTTGTTGGCATATTCAATATTCATGAACTGAAGAAGGTCTCACCTCATATTCCATGAGAGTCATATAGACCATCAGTATTATGAAAGTTGTTAAGGAATACAATATAAATGAAACTTTCATTAGCTAATCATTCATTCATAACTATTATAAGCTATTGCGTAGAATAACATAAGATAAGTATACAATCAAGTGAGATATTATTAGATGTAGAGATAAATGTTCTCAGGATATTCTCATCCATTTCACTCATTGAAAGTGGTGAGATGAAATAGGGTTCTATCCTGGTCAAGAAACATTAACATTAAACACGGAGATGAGTGATATTCTCCGATCTCAATCTCCTTTCTCTCTCATGCAAAATATATACATAAAGAGAAGTAAAAACTAATCTTAACTCAATCTCTCGTTCATCTCTTTTGCACTATAGAATGAACTCTCCCTTTACTCAAAATCCCAACACTTACATTTTTGCATGCATCCCCCCATATCTTCCATGGAGCATGGAAATCATAACAAACTTGACATATCATCCATAAACTCAATCATGACTAGTCGAGTTGTTACAAAATAAGTTACAATGATTCTTGGATATCTTTTCAAATCCGGCCTACATGCAATTTATTTAAGTTCTTGCACACAATACAAAAAGGGTTGGTGCTTGTAGTAAATCCTTAGCTAGTGCATAGGTTGTTGAAACTTGGAGTTTTGTTGTGTTTATTCTTAACATCATGCAGATTATTGACTTGTGAGGCATGCACACTCTCTCTCAAACCTTAGGTTCCAACATGCCCTCAACACTATTAGTTCACTCATCCTTGAGCCAACAATGCTTATTACAACGTGATAGAGGAGGTTGATGACACTATCCTGATCAATTCTTGGATGAATCATTTGAAAGTTCCATCAACCTCATAAAAAAATTCTTGCATATTGTTTATTTTTTTGAAAAAATCCTCAACATCACTTCATGTGATCGTTGGTGAATTAAAGTTAATTTTCTCCACCATTTTTACAATGGGACTGTTCTTTCTTACCCATCCACTAGTTTGTGGTAATGCACCTGGGCTTTATTCATTGCATCAAACGTGATATTTTCTATATCCTTCGTTCTTCACTACATGCTGACACAAACTCCCTAATATTTTTGGTGATTGTTGTCATGGCCTCTTGTCATTCATCTATGGGAAAGGAGGGTAGTGTTTGTTGTTTCTACCATATCCTTAGTTTTTTGGATCTATTTTCCATGATTGGCCTTTATCACCATAACTATAATGTGTTGTGGGGAATTGTTATCATTAATTATTCCAATGCCATAGGATTTCATCACCTTATCCTTGATCCAGTTAGATATTGGTGGACACCCACCTATTCCAACTGGCTACTCTTGTCCATTTTTAGTTCAACATGTTCTTATGTACTTCTTTGCAATTGTGTGTTCTACACTTATGAGGCTTTATGAAGCCCTACAAATATTATAGGTGGATACTAGTGGCCTCTCACCTAATCCAAATGGCTTATTTTGTATGTTTTCATGTTAGCACATCTTGTTGTACTTTCAGGGCCGTTTTGGATCCCTAAATAGTGTGTTTTTTGGCTCACCATAGTCAAACTGTATACGGAGTCAGAGCTTGATGGTGTAATGTGTATTTCTATGAAAGACCTTTCCAACGGGCTATCACGTGCCTAAAAAGAAGGTCTTATGCAAAAGTTACAACCCCGAGAAGTTGAGGTACCAACTTACCCATAGCGGCCCACATGAATTTTGGTGTTTGACCTCCTAGGGTTAGGTTTTTGGATGTCTAGGGTTTTGGAATTCATGAGTAATATGAAAAAGGCCTCTAGAGCTTCATTGTAATCATTCTTCTCAGACAGATGTGCATAGAATCCACATCTCTTCTCAGAGATAACTACCACCATTCGAGCAAGTGTTTCAGTTTTGTAGTTTTACAGTTTCATCCTATTTCATTTATTCAATAAAATCTATTTTTCACTAGATATTCGTGTTGTTCTTTATAAATAAGTGTTTATTATATTCATTATGTTAATCAGTTTGTTTCGCTCCTAAATTTGGATCAGTGGTATTAGATTAGTCTACTCTTCATTCATTTTTTTTCGTGCATGTCCCCGACAAGATCTGGGTACAAGAAGTTGGCACTCGAACCAATCGAGTCATTCGAAGATTGATTGCGTTGAGCCCCACAATAACCCATGGGGGAAGAAAAGAAAACTGATGGAGTAGGATATCCTATTAAATTTTTTTTCAAGGTTTCACAAAGGAACAAAATGATGGAAAACTTTCTGCAGATCCTTCGATGGTTGCCCACAGGAGAAGCATCATCAAGTGTCCATGCAAACACCTTCAAGGTACAGGTAAATTTTGATATTCCATTATTTGAAGGACTAATAGATGTGGATTTTGTAGATAAATGGTTGAATCTGCTTGAAGGGTATTTTTCGGTCCACAATTTTTCCGTTAGGGAAAATATTAATTTTGCACTTCTCAAGGTCATCCCCCATGTTAAGGACTGGTGGGATACTTACTCTGAGAAAATGGCTATGGAGTAATCTGAAATATTTTTTTCCCCTACATGGGATTCCTTTCGGGACACCATTAAAGAACAATACTATCATGTTGGAAGATATGAGGACTAGTACACCAGATGGACCACCCTGCGTGAAGAAAGGGACCAGACATTACCATGTTTCACCAATATTTTCTATGCCCTACGCACCAAATTCGGTATCAAAGACTCTAAGAGACATCTCATGATCAAACACAATGGTTGTTTGCATAGATACATTCAAACAGAAATGGAGTTTCTATATATCACCTCATTTGGCACGACTTATAGATACACTATCAAGATTGAGAAGAAATTTAAGAAGAAGAGGTGAGAGTTTTGATCTGCAAACTCCTCAAGGATGAAGCAGGGAAAAGGCGACCCCAACAGACACAGTAATGGACCAAGCCGAGATAGCCACTCTCAAGACAACCAGTCCAAGTTACAGCACAAGAAGGGAAATTAGAAGACGAAGAAGGACACAGGAAAATGGTGTGAGTACCATAAAATCCCTTGGCACAACACTAAAGAATGTCACTCCAAGTATTTAGTATTGGTCAAGCTAAAGGCTTCCGAGTGAGAGTTAGATTCTGATTCTGAATCAAATCAAGAAGGAGGGAAGTGGATTATCAATCTTGAACCTAGTGCCACTTTTGCTACCACCAAAGTCCAGCCAAGAGAGTCAGAAGAACCAGAGGAAGGGGAACACCTATTTCAGTCACATATGTTAGTAAAGGGGGCTCCCCTTCATTTCATTGTCGATAGAGGCAGTTAGAAAAAGCTAATTTTAGTAGAGGTCATCAAGTGGTTTGACCTATTGACAACACCAAAACTGTAGCCCTACACCATTAGATGGCATCGCGAAGAGATAAATCTTTGTGTCACCCAACCGTGTCATCTTCCCTACGGGATCAATCCTTTCAATGATGAGGTATTGTGTGATATTTCTCCCCTTCAAGTTTGTGATGATATTTTAGGAAAACCATATTTGTGGAAGCGTCATGTTTTGTATGAGTCTAGACCCTGCAATGTTATTATTACTTTGGGTATACAATTGTACAGGATACCATAGGTAGTGCCACCTACCACTATTTATTTAATATCTGTTAAGAAATGCAGTAAGGTCATTTAACAGACCGAGAATTTCTTCTTCTTTGTGATCCGTGATCACATTAAGCAGAAGGTCACCTCCACATCTATGGCATCTACATAGAACCTCTCTTTGCAGCAGAAGCAAGTGGACAGGATCGTGGAAGAATACAAAGACATATTCTCCTCACCCATCGAGGTATCAATGTAATGCCAAGTCAAGCATCCAATTTATTTGACCCTTGGTGCACCTCTACCTAATGGACCAGTCAATTTTCACTCACTCATGGAAAATGACAAAATCAAGCGTTAGATCCAAGAGCTTCTTCAAAAGGGGCACATCAGACCCATCTCCTCCCCTTGCAGAAGCTTGATTTTAGTGGTGCAGAAGAAGGATGGGATTTGGAAACTCTGCATTGATTACAAATCCTTAAACAAAACCACAGTCACGAACCGTTACGCAATTCCCAGGATTGATGACCTTCTTCACCAACTCAAGGGGGAAAAATTCTTTAGAAAGATTGACCTAAAGTCTAGCTACCACTAGGTTTCCATCGAACAAACTGATGTATGGAAGACAACCTTCAAATATAAATAAGGTCTCTTTGAATGGTTGTTCATGCCCTTTGGATTAACAAATGCACCAACCACTTTCATAAGGTTGATGGATGATGTATTGAGACCCTTAACCAAATCTTTTGTGGTGTTATATTTGGATGACATCCTCATATTCAACAGAACTTGGGAGGAACACATGTGACATATTCAACATGTTTTGAGCACTCTGTGGTAGCACAAGCTATATGCCAACTTGGAAAAATTATCTTTTGGCATGGATAGGGTCCAATATTTGGGCTACATTTTTTATGAGCATGGGGTACATGTTGATCTAGCTAATATCCAAGTCATCCATGAATGGCGAGCCCTGACCACACTAACCGAGCTTGAAAGATTCGTGGGACTAGCCAACTTCTACTGACAGTTCATGTTGGGATTCTCCCATATTGCATGGGCCTTCAGCCAGGTGAACAAGGGTGGTGGAGGGGAAAATTTCATGGGGGAAGGAACAACAATGAGCATTTCATGATATGAATAATCGCTTGTGCTCAAGTCCACTACTCACCTTGCTCGATATAAAACAACCTTTCGAGATTGATACTGATGCATAAGACTATTTTGTAGGCAGTGTTCTCACTTAGCACAGTCATCTGGTGACATACCACAATGAGACACTCTCAGATACTGTCCGAAAATACCCCACATATGACAAGGAAATGTATTCCATTCTACAATCATGTCGTTAATGGAAACATTACATTCTAAAAAAGGAGACGATCATCCACACTAATCACAAGCCTCTGTAGTTCATATAGGCACAAGGGAAATTGCAGAATGATCGTCATCTGAAGTGGTCCACCTACCTGCAACAGTTCCATCTCAACATCAAGTATAAGATAGGGATATAAATTTTGTTGTTGACTACCTCAGTCGACCTCATCTAGCTTCACTCACCACTGTGCCCCATTCTTATGTACATGAGGCATTTGGGTGCCCCCAAATTTATCAACAATATCCAGACTTCATCATCACCTATCATCTCTCAGGTACATCAATGACTGTCACCGATTTTCACATTCAGGAAAGACTATTATGCCTTCTGGGACATCTTTTTGTTCCTACAAGTGAGCGTGCAAAGACGATTTGGGAAGCCCACTACATTCAAATGGAAAGACATTTTTGCATGGATAAAACTGTCGTCGTTCTTTAGAAACATTTTTATTGGCCAAAATTTCGACAACACGTCAGCTAGTATATCATGTATTTCACTTCCTATGCCATTTCGAAGCCAATGATAAAGAAGGAAGGATTATACATCCCTCTTCCTACTCTCGAGAATCCTTGGAAATCCATCTCAATGGATTACATGTATGTCCTTCTATACACCAATCGAGGAAATGACTGTGTATATTTGGTCGTTGATCAGTTTTCAAAGATGTACATCCTCACAACTTACAAGAAGAATATCACAATGGTAGATACTGCGAAGTTCTTCTTCGAACAAGTGTGGATCCATTTTGGGATACCATAGACTATCATCTATGACCGGGAAAAAAGGTTTCTCAACACCTTTTGGTAGAGTCTCTGGTTAGTGTTGGACACCAAGCTCACTAAATCCACTTCTTTCCACTCCAAAACAAATGGCCAAACAAAGGTTGTCAATTAGATGATTGTGCACATCCTTTCCATGTACAAATGTAAGCATCCACATACATGGGATGCAAGTCTCCCATATGTTCATAACAGTTACAACACGCCTCTCCATAGCTCCTCCGACCATAGCCCATTTTAGGTGGGGTTGGCATTCCAACCCTTGGATCCCATTGATTTTGCAATACCTCTTTCCACCACATATAAATACTCTTCCCATGTTCAGTCTCAGACCGACAAAGCCACGATATTTATTAAGTGGATTTAGAACATATTCCAAGAGGTATAGGAGATTTGGTATAAATCCAATGCTAAGTACAAGCAATGCCATGATCAACACAAGGTACTGCACTAGTTTTAGGATGGAGAAAAATTATGGTTACATTTGCATATGGACCATCTCATAGGGCCACATAAGAAGCTCTAACCACTTTTCTATGGGCCTTACAGTATCACCAAGGCTATGGGTAGAAATTTGTTTGAGATCAACACTCCACCCTTCTTTGGCCTACACCCAGTGTTCAATGTGGACCTTCTTGGTCCATATTTTCCACCATTAGTGGATGTCTCAGAGCTCGCAGAACAACTGACATTGACAAATCTCAACCATGACTACATGGAACAAGAATACACTGATCAGATACTGGACACGTAGGTCAATGGCACTTGCCAGTAGATAATCCAAATTTATCAGGTTGTCAAGGAAGGGAAGCTCCTACACGAAGGCAAGTGGCTCACTGAGGGCCAAATCCAACAGAATTTTCCTAATTTGATTGGGGAACTCAATGCAATGGAGACCATTATTTCCTAATGGGGGATTATTGATCCAGGTGGATATTGGTGGCCACCCACCTATTTCAACTCTCTCCTTTTGTCCATTTTTAGTTCAACACGTTCTTATGTACTTCTTTGTAATTATGGGTTCTACACTTTTGGGGTTGTATGAAGCCCTACACATATTTCCGGTGGATAATGGTGGCCTCTCACCTAATACAATTGGATTATTTTGTATTTTTTCATGACAACACACCTTGGTGTACTTATAGGGCCGTTTTGGAGCCCTAAACAGTGTTTTTTGGATCGCCACAGTCGAACTGTAGACAAAGTCAGTGTTTGATCATGTAATTTGTATTTCTATGAAAGAGAATTCCAATGGGATATCACACGTCTAAAATGGAGGTCGTATGAAAAAGTTACAACCCCGAGAAGTTGAGGTACCAACTTACCTATAGGGGCCCACATGACTTTTGGCATTTCACCTCCTAGGGTTAGGTTTTTGGATGTCTAGGGTTTTGTAATTCATGAATAATATTAAAAGGGCCTCTGGAGCATCATTGTAATCATTCTTCTCAAACGAATGTGCATAGCAGCCACATATATTCTCAAAGATAGCTACAACGATTCGAGAAAGTGTTTCAATTCTGTAGTTTTACAGTTTCATCCTATTCCATTTATTCAATAGAAGATATTGTTCGGTGGATATATATATATTGTTCTTCATATATTTTTGTTTATTATACTCAATCTGTTAATCAGTTCGTTATGCTCCTAAATACAGATCAATCCTATGGATAACTAACTATCTATTTGTCAACGTATCTACCTGTGTCTGCGTATCTAACTGTCAAATCTCATTGTTCTATCATTTGTCTTGTACTCTGACATTTATACCTTAATCTTCTCTAAATATTCTAAATTAATTTTTGGGTACGACCTTTCTCATCCCTCTTTATTATGTCGACCTGTCTAATCCACCTAGTTATTACATGTCTAATATAACTAAGTTATATTATTCGTACCCTATCAAATGGACCGTTATACCAACTTTGGGATGGTTTCGACCTTTGCATGTTCCACTTATCTTGAGTTGTTGAGTTTTCTAATGGTGTATGGCGCACATAGGAAACTTTCATCATGACGGGTTATGGTATTCTCTTAACCTATTACACGCTAGGAATTTTCAAGATTGTCCAACCCCTTTCATAGAAATAATTGTTCTCCTAAGGTTCTTTAGTACCCTTGTATTATTTCATTTGTTCAAAGACTTTAACAGGTAAGGGTATTCTCTTAAACCATTACAAACTAGGATTTTTTATGGTTGTCCAACACCTTTCAAAGAAATACTTGTTCTCCTAAGGGTATTTTATACCCTTGTATTAGTTCATCAATTCAAAGTTTGTTGTGGGATGAAACCTAACCTAGAAGTATTCTACCACGTGCTCCCGTTCCTCTATATTTACATGATGTGTTGCTGACCAACGTGCAAGTGCTCCTTTGACCACTAAATCCATAGCTTGTATCCTTTGTGTCTCCATCTCCAATCCTTCCATATACGTGATAAATGTATCTATTGGGCCTCTACCATCAAACTCACATAATTTTGATCCAATCGAGTGCATTTCCTTAGTGATTCATATGCATGTCCTAGTGGATGCCACATATACCTTTCTTTTCCATCTATCCATAACATCCTCTGAATCTGTGTCATAGGAGTAAACACTTCTCCAAATCTCATCACCATCATTTGTAAGATTGAAATAATCATCCCCACGTATTGTGACGTTATATATGTTCTATATGATGGAACTCTGTGCATCCAAATTTACGGGATCATTATATCTATTTACCTCATTTTGATCCAACGACGCAATCATGCGCAAGGTGTCTATCTCAAAGGAAATGTGTCACTCCTTTAGAGTCAATGTTGTATTATTATCAAATTCCCATTCCACAATAAGTAGAGATGTATAGGGTTCTAAAAAATCCATAATATCAATCACCTCAAAGTATGATTTGTTCTTTACCACCTCAATGTTCACTTCCACTTTCTCTGGCTTGCTGATGGGATAATATATTCTATATTGGGTGGCGAGCTTGAGTTGAATAAGATACCGTACCAAGATTGGTTTAAGCATCAACTCCCAAGATTTCTTGGGAAATATTATCAAGTTGGATCATAGGTACAACATGACATTATCCATCTCATAGCTTCATAGCTCACCTATCATACTAAATTCTCTTTTTGTGAGTTTGTGTCTAGTCACCTCGAAGTAATAGGGAAGAAATAACTACAATAGTCTCCACTTCCCCCATAAATATTGTTGCCATGTGGATCAAATTATTTGCGGCTTTGTGACCACTTACCATCTTAAGGAAACATAGCAAGAAGTGAGTTACTCGATTTTCTAATTTCACCTTGTGGGTAGTATTGCATTGTGTTTCCTCATGCGTCGTGTGTGAGAGTTCTTCCTACACACGTTCCTCTTTTATTTGTAGTTGTGTTAAATGTTGTACTTCCTCAAGTATGCATATTTCTTCCTTACATTTAAACATATAAATTAGTTTTAAAATATATTATATAAGTTGTTTCTTTTTTTAAGGGAAAAAATATATAATTTTATTTATAAAAAAAAATTACATAATCATATGCTAAAGGCATTCAAAAAAATTCTCAAACTCAACAAAAAATTATTCATATAATATGTTCCTTAAATAAAAAAAGACATAATAGTTACATCATTAAAAAATAAAGGATAAATATAGTCTACTATATTCGAGGTTCCTCTCTCCAATCCCAATCCATATTTTGAAAGGACAACATGTTCATGTTACAAATATAATCCCAATCCATATTTTGAAAGGACAACATGTTCATGTCCTTATATATATATATATGAGACAAACAAATATATGAAAAAATTTTCATTCGAATTTTTAATGTGAAATTTTATATTGAAGCTTTCTTTTGTAACTATTGGATAATTAGAAATAAGTCACCGAAAAATTGTATTTGTGATACACCATACTCTTAGGCCAACTCAAGAATTAATTTGAATTTCATAAATCGATAGTTTTTATTAAACTCTTGAAATATCCCAACATAGAAAGAAATATAATGATTGAAAAGAGATATACAATGCCTCTCAACCTCCTTTATAAAGGTTTCCTCAATATATTTTATAAGTTACAACCTCCTTTATAAAGGTTTCCTCAATATATTTTAGGAGTTACGTATATTTATCGTGGTATATTATATATATCTATAATTATTTGTAATAGATTATTTAAAGTTACTTCATTATGAATTTAATTAATTAATGTGAAATTTATTTCTTAAATAACTTAAATTAATAATATAAAATACTTTTTAATTAGTATTTTAAGAATCTCAACCTCCTTTATAAAGGTTTCCTCAATATATTTTATAAGTTACAACCTCCTTTATAAAGGTTTCCTCAATATATTTTATAAGTTACGTATATTTATCGTGGTATATTATATATGTATATATATCTATAATTATTTGTAATAGATTATAATTATTTGTAATAGATTATTTAAAGTTACTCCATTATGACTCTAATTAATTAATGTGAAATTTATTTCTTAAATAACTTAAATTAATAATATAAAATACTTTTTAATTAGTATTTTAAGAATATTTAATATTTTTCAAAGTTAAAGTCTATATGTAATTAAATATTTCCAAATAAAGTTATGACACATGAGTATCTTTGATTTCTATATATCTAACTTAATGATCACCATTGATCCAATTTCTTCAAACTCTATGTGTTTAAATTCCAAATTCCAATTTATTAATAAGAATTTTTAAAATAAAACTCATTTTAATCACCAAATTTACTTTATTTCGATAAATTCAATATACAGATGGAGGTAAATTTGGATCCCTTAACATATGCATGCAGTTTTTGAGTTGGTGTTGCCATTAGTCGAGAACTACGATAAGATAATTTTGGAATGTAAAAAATATTGATCGAGACTATAGATTAAGAGAATACAACTTTCTTATGCTAAACTTGATAATGAACATGACATTTGTATGGCTCCTTCACCCTTTCTTGAGGTTGAGGTCACTAGACGGGAAAACGAGTTCGAAGCCAAAAATAAAAGAGTTAGGGCTTACATAAGTAACAACTATTCAAATGATTTGGGGATACACATAAAAAAGTTAACAAGTAGGAGATGCTTGTCCAAGATTTTCGGCGGAGGAATGAATTCTCTCCCGAGAGGTTGAGTTGCAAATGAAGCCCCATCATAAAAAAAAAAAAAATTATGATTCCAACATGAAACAAAAAGTATTATGAATCTGAAACATGATTCTAATATATTGAATTCGAATTGGTATTCGACGATTTTGATGTACCTAGGAAATCCAGAGTTCTCACTACTTTCTAATTAAAAATAACACTTTTGAAACTTCTATCAAAAATAATACTATTGGAACTATTACCACGGAACTATTACCACGAGAAGGAAATATGTTTCAATATGATTCTAATATATTGAATTGAAATTGGCATTCGACAACCTTTATGTTGTTGGGATTTGGTGACAATCAATTATCAAGAATAGATTTGGATCTTATTATTTTGGGTTGGTTACAACTAAATAGAAGAAATTAGAATATGGATAGGGATTGCATTTATTATTCAGTTTATTGTAAATGTATATAAATACATGTAAGCCCGTAGAGGCAAAAACTATTGTGAGAGACTTGCAAATCTGATGTAATCTCCATAATCGGAATAATAAGACAATCGATGCCTATGTTTGGTGGACTTAGCCCAACATTTGAGTGAACCAAATAAAATTCCTGTATTTATATGTGTGATTGTTATTTATCATATGAAAATTGTGTTTTTAGCATTGACAATTCCAACATATATATCTAAGAAATCCAAATTTCTACTACTTTCTCATTAAAAATAATAGTTTTGAAACTTTTACAACGATAAGGAAGTTTGTTTCAATAGACAGGTTAAAAGAAAATCTTACAAAAACGGGACAGCTTAAATTACTTCTTAGCATCTTTGTCTTTTTTTAATCATTAATATATTAATTTTTTTTATTAAAATAAAAACATTATGGAACACGTATATTAAAAAAAACCAAAACTAATAACGAATACCAATCACTAATCCAATGAATCATCCGAGGAGAAATCTCTGATATGTGAGGAGTCGCCTCTGATCTGTGAAGAGCAGCCGAGGAACGCTAAGGAGCAAAGGAGCGTGCACAGTTAATTCATGTTTTCTCCTTACATAGTTTTCTGCCTGTTTTAGAATTATCGACTAGACTTGACTTATGTTTTCTCTTGCCGGTTTTATACTAAAGAAGCATCTATGGTGGACATTCTTTTCTGTTACAGGCACATCTCTTATTGCAAACCTCAGTGTAATAATACGCTAGATTTGAAACTCTAGTGCAAAGCATAATAAGCATAATACACTAGATTTGAAACTCTCAAGTTGGATTTAAAATTTATGTGCGGGGGGGTTTAAAATATTTAGGTAATAAGTAATAAATAGTTATAGTAATACATTTGCCATTCCTATTTGTGAAACCCAATTAAATCTGTGAGAATTACAACGCCCACACATATGTAAATATTTCATATAAATTTGTTTGAATGGAAAAACAACTTTTTTTTTAAACAATTAAAGAAAGATTTTTTTTATAACATATCATAATATTTGAAAGTGGCTTAAAGAATTTGGAGCAAAGAAATATTTCTTGTAAAATCATTATATGTCTATTTTAATTCTGGAATTATCGAAAGTATAAAGGGATAAATCTCTTCAGGTGCAAACTTTTAACCTTTTTTTCTAGTTTTACACTTTAAAAAAAGTTTTCATTTTTAAAAATTGGATCCCTCTCAACCCTTAATAAATCCAGGATTTAAGATAAATCTATACTTGTTATTTTTTCCCTGAAAAAAAATATTCTTCATTCTCAATTATATATGTATGAAATTATATATATATGAAATATTATTAAAAAAAATAAACTATCTTTAATGGTTAACTATTTTGATCTCCATGTAGTAAAATCATTTTCTATATTACTTACTTTACTAAGTATCTTACTAATTTAAATATTACAATCAATATAAACAAATTACATTACTTATTTATATTCATATATAGAGTTAATTTATAAAATGTAATTAATTTATTGAAAAATATTTATTTAATTATTTTTTCCATGTATGTGAGGATAGATTTTAGTTTTCAATTTTTTGATTCTATATTTAAAAAATTAATAATTTTAATATTTATTAATAATTTTTTGAAAATAATTTTGAAACTTTCAATGATTCATGACAACATAAGCTTAGTTATTAGAAAAGATTCCATTGAAAGCTAGATAAAATGGTTGAGAACGAAGTAGTACTTGGAAGAAAAAGAATAATTGTAGGGAAATAATTAAAAAATGAAATTAAAAGTAAAAGTAAATTAAGTAGATAGCCGTTGCATTTTTATAGTAAATTAAAAATTGAAATAAAAGTAAAATTAAATTAACTAAATACACATTAGAACTTATAAATGAAAAAAAAAAGGGATAGTACAAGATTAAAAGAGAAAATAACAAAAATGAGGGAAAAAGAATAGAATATAAATTCAACTAAAAGATATAGGAAGTTAATATGAAGAGCCATAAATTATAAAACAATATTATGAGAAAGGTAGAGTGAAGAAATAAAAATAAATAACATAAAAATGATAAAAGAAAACTAAGAGAGAGGACTAGAGTAAGAGGGATTGACATTAAGGCGGTTAGGGTAAAGATATTATATGAAAAATAAAAGATTAATTAATAATAATAAGAATAGGCTCAATGATCTAAGTAATGAACTAGGGGTTTCTAAGATTAGATAAGTTTGTAACCATCTTCTCGATGGAATTTGTTGGGTTCCTTGTTTTTTCTTTTATCTCCAGTGCTTTGAGAATGATACGAAATATTTTGAATTTGTCCTCTCCCCTCATCACATCCCTTTTGAAGATATCATTTGCTACATTTAATCCATAACGCACCATCTTCCCACACATGAAGCAGAACAAATTTGTTAAATTTGTCAGGAGTGCAGGAGGATCCTTTGTCTTTCGAAACACCAAAAGCTTAAATTAACTAAATATGTATTGTAATCAATTCATCATCTTAATGAAAACCATAATATCATCATCCTAAAATCCAAAAAAGGTAACACTATAGTGATTATGAACACCTCATACTATGAATCTAAAGTCCAATACTTTCTCTCTTCTTCCTTTTATAAACCTCTCCCTAGAAACCCTATCAATTTCATAATGAATCTTGTTGCCAAAGCCATCAAATCTTCCTCCTTGGATAATCATATTCAAAAAAATCTCATCCCAAATAGTCCCCAAATCTCTAAGATATATGAAAAACCTAAAACTCATAAAAAAGAGATTCCTCTTTGATCTATAGTTAGTGCCATAGGAGCTCCTACCCATTCCCTTTCTCATTTTCTTGTTGATCATCTTCAATCTTTCATTGGAAAAAATCCATCTTTCATCAAATATTCCTTTGATTTTATTCATAAAACTAATCCGTTTCACCTCCATGAACATAACATTATGGTTAGTTTTGATGTTGTATCCTTATTTATCAATATTCTTGTTCCTGAATCCATTGACCTTATTTTCAAGTTGGTTGATCCTAAGACCCTCAACCTGATTAAAATATGTCCCACCTCTACCTTCTTTACCTTTAAAGGGACCTTCTACAAAGAAAATGAAGGAATAACTATGGGATCATCCTTATCCACTATGGATTCTAACATATTTATAGAAAATTTGCAAACCTTATCCTTAAACAAATTTCATCTTAAACCCAAATTCTTCTTTCGATCCGTAGATGATACCTTCATCATCTAGCCTCATGGAAAACCCACGTTGATCTCTTTATTTGATCATCTTAATATCATCCCCCCCCCCATATTCAATTCACTATAGAAATGCAAAAGGATAATTGTCTTCCCTTATTGGATGTTCTCATCTCTCATCTTCTTGATGGTTCTCTCACCTACCAAGTTTACTGGAAAAAGAAACACATTGATCTTTGTCGGGATTCCCATTCTCACCATCATCCTTACCATAAATAAGTGATCTTAAAAACTTTGGTTACTCGTGCCATTTTAATCTCATCTCCTCAATTATTTGAGAAACAAAAATACCACTTGACTAAGGACCTAACAACTAATGGTTACTCTATCTCATGAATCAAAAAATCCTCCTGCTTTGATCACAATCCTAAATCCCAAAATACTCCTCCCTCTTCTACACCCATTACTCACATCTCTCTACCCTACATCCAAGGTACTATTGATCGTATTTCAAGAATTTTGGAAAAAAAGAACACAAAAACCTTTTTCAAACCATGTAAAACCCTAAGGAAAGTTCAAAAATATAGAAGATAAATATGACCCTATGTTTGGCCCAAGATTCTACCAAATTCCATGCTCATGTGAAAAAACATACATAGGCCAAACCGACAGATCCTTTAAAGCCTGACTCCAATAACACATAACTGACACAAACCATAAGAATCAATAATTCATCTATTCTCGAACACTCCAAATATAATAACCTTATCTTCTTTGACAAAAACTAAAATTCTCTCCTCAACGCCCTATTATTTGTCTTGTATCATTCAAGAAACACTGCAAATCAAAAAACACCGCAACAACTTCAATTAAAAATATGGCTACAAACTCAGTCAATATTGGAAACCCCTTATTCCTTTCTTAGATTATTAAGCCTATTATTATTGTTATTTATTAATCTTTTTTTTCCACCTAATATCTTTATCCTAAACCATAATGAAACTACCTCTCCCTTTGATTTTGTAATTTCCCTCTCAACCTTGATTTGTATCTAGATGTCTCTCTTAGTTTTCTTTTATCATTTGTATACTATTTGGTTTTCATTATTCACTCTACCTTCTTGCCATTCTTTTATAATTTGATACCCATTGTCCTATTATCATTTTTTTTTTCTTCTCATTAACTTGTTGTACCTTTCAGTTCAATTTATCCTTTATTCATTACCACTTATTTCTATTCCCTTCTCTTTTAATATGCTCATATCCCCTTTTTTCCCGTTTTCTTTTATTATAGGGTATGTCATGTCCTCACAATGTGCCTAGCCAAATCTTGTGATTCTTTATCTCTTAAGTACATGTGACACCACGTCCTTTCTCACTTGGCTACTTGGAAGCACCAAACTTAATTTGTCCAGACTATGCCTCTTCACCATGAGAATAGTCATACTTCATTATAGGCTACCAGCGAGTCACACTCCTACTCTAGTGCAACACTTGTATACTTAGACAATTGTTAACAACTTTAACACTTAGTCATATATAAGAATAGATTCATGAACATGAGAAACCAAGAGAGAAAGAGAAAAACAAATGAAATACATACACACATATAGTGTGGGCGACAAAAATCATGCCTAACACCCGACTAAGTCTTTATTATTTAGAAAACATTAAAATATGAGCACTATCAGCTCAGTTTACAACTTGACAGAGTCACACGACTCGCCTCACCTCACAAAGACATTCATACACAGATTCTTCACATCAAGAATCTTTGTCACAACAATCTATACAACCTCCTACGGTGTGCCTCATACATTCTCTCAAGTGTAGAAATTTATCTCTTTATTTCTCCGGAGTTCACAGATTTCAATTTTTCCTCAAACATTCCCCCCAACATAATTTGTTTTCCATAATTCCCAAAAATCAACCCAAAAGGAAGTCTCATGATTCTGTCCATTGAATCCACCTCTTTCTAACACAATTCCTCATAAGTAGAGTGACTTGGCTCCTTCAGGTAGTTCACTCCTCTTCATTTTTCTCAGAACCACAAAGATCTTCTTATTCTCCTTGTATTCAAATATTCCTTACATGTTTCTGTGCCCTTGTTATGATATAGGGACTCCAAATATCACCACTGCAAAATGTCGCATCCTTTAGGAGTGTCATTTTGATTTTTCTATATGGGATGATATATGATATACGTATTATTACAATGATGAGTATTCCATATATAGAGAACATATGGTGACCATCCATGAAGGGTTACATCCCTTGGCTAATAAATAACTATTTATTATTATTATTTCTTATTATATATATGATTTAATAATCAATAATTATATTATTAATTATTAATCTAAGAGAATGTCTTCCCGTTGTTGTCCAAACATCAACACTCCCTCTCAACAAGGGAGACATTCTACATCATTCCAAGTTTTTATATGAAGTATACGAACTTTTCCTTAGAGTCATGAAACTTTTCTATCAGTCCTTGGAGACGTCTCTCTCACACTTGAATCGAGGGGAAAATCCCTTGTGGCTCTCCCTATGATCCAACTGACTCTCTATGAGATAATGCTCAGTTTGGGTCCATATGTGATAGAATATAGCATATTGAGTATTTATCATTCATTTTCAAATCACCATGACTAGGACAAAGACCACATGAGGTTCGTTCTCCATGGGTACACTCCTATGAGTGAATCTCAGCCCGATGCTAACTGACAAGTGAAAAAAGAATCAAGAACCTCAATTCCATATTATTCCTTGTCATGATAAAGGAAGGACTACGCTTGAACCCATTTACCACAAGTAGACCTTTGTGATAAATGTATCCTATTTCCCTTGGTCTGCAGCCCAGTCTAGGAGAAGGTCAACCCAATGTTGAAACATCAACACTACCTCTTAACTAGGGAGGTATCTTTCCATGATGTCTTCATCTAGTAGTCCACTAAATAATTTTTAATCAACTAGTAGCACACATCTATTATAATGCCATTAGCATATCGAATCATCTGTCACATTCTTTGCGACCAAGCAACAAAACATTTTCTCCACGTGATCTAGTAGTCTCCATGACAATGAACTAGTATCATACAACTATTATAATTCCATCCAATGGAACACGACTGTGTTGATCCATAGTAGTACACAACTATTGTACAGTGGTACGCAACCACTGCTAGTAGCACACAACTACTATCCAGTGACACACAGTCACTGCTAGTGGTACAAGACCACTATAGTAGCACACAACTATTGTCCAAAGACACATAGTCTTCACCAGTGGTACACAACCACCGTAGTAGAAAAATGTCTTTCACACATGGCACTCCCATGTGGATTTCTAGAGGCTACTCCTTCTAGAAACACTAGATTCAACTCCCCATAGTGTGAGACATCAAGTTCAACTCCCTTGACATGTCCTCATGTGTTTCCACAAGGTTTGTGTCCTCATGTGCTCTCCACAAGGGAACTTGGGCTATAACCCCAAACTCAGTTATCCCTCTTGGATAAGCATCCTCATAGATCAAATCAAATTGAAGTGAAAGAGGAGTACGATATAGAATTCTAGAGGTTACTCCCTCTAGAAACACTAGGGTCAACTCCTTATAGTGCATGATGTCAATGTAAACTTCCTTGACATCTCCTCATTTTCTCTCCATAAGGGATGTGTCCTCATGTGCTCTCCACAAGGGGAATTAGGATATAATCCCAGACCCACTTATCTCTCTTGGATAACTATCCTCACAAATCAAATCAACTCAATCATAGAGGAGTATGATCTAGAGAATGTCTCACGAAGCTGCAAACATCAAGACTCCCTCTTAGTGAGGTAGGCATTCTCTACCATGACAAGTCTGTCATGTAAGTACTCAAACTGTGTCCTAGTAAGGAGTTTGGTAATCACATCATCAACCTGCTTATTTGTAGGAAGGTACTGCACCAATATTCCCTTCTCCTGCACCATGTATCGAATGTAATGGTACTTGATCTCAATGTGTTTTGATTTTTCATTAAGCACTGGATTCTTTGAGAGCTTCACACATCTTTGGATATCACAATGAATAACGGTGGAATCCAGCACATGTCTAAACAAATATGTAAGGATCTTGCAAATCCACACTACTTTGTGGACTTCCACAATAAATGGAATGTATTATGCTTATGTGGTGCTCAAAACCATATAAGTTTGTTTCATGCTTCACCAAGAAACCATGGAAGATCCCTAATTGAAGAAGCACCCAAAGGTGCTCTTCCTTTCCATTGTTCTCCTTTCCCAATCAAAGTCAGTATATCCTTGCAATCTGATGTCGATAATGGAATTATATCTTAGATCATGTCCAACCATGCCTCGCAGGTATCTCAACACATGCTTTGTAACAATCCAGTGTGTCTATCTCGGTTGACTCATAAACTGGCTAAATGCACTGACTGTATAGGAAATATCTAGTTTGGTGATAACCAGATACATCAATAAGGCTCTCTGTACTAGTGAGAAATAAATCATCAACGTAGAGGACCAAAATCAAGAAGTCACCATTAACAGTCTTGTAGTACATCTTGGGATACACAACAATTTTGTTGAATCCCAAACTCATCAGGTTTCCATCAATCCTTGCATACCAAGCTCGAGGTGCCTCCTTGATTCCATATAACGCCTTCTTCAACCTACACACATGAGACTCCTTCTCATGCATCACAAAATCATATCGATGCTCGATGTATACTTCTTCCTCAATCTCTCCTTTTAGAAAGGTTGTCTTCACATTCATCTGATGTAGTCTCCAACCCATGGATATTGTAAGGGAAATAGTCATCTAGATAAAGTGTATCGAGAAATAGTAGGAAATGTCTCCTCTTAATATATTACCTCCACCTGAGAGAATCCTATACCAACAAATCTCACTTTGTTCTTCTCAATGCTCCTGTCAGTTGTGTGATAGATATTATAGATCCACTTGGAATTCACTACATACTTCCCCTAAGGTCTTGCAACAATATCCCACACATCATTCTTCATGATGGAATGATACTCCTCCATCATGACATCTCTCCACATTGGCTGACTAGATGAATCCTCATAACATGAAGGCTTAAGACTAATGATGTGGCTCATAACTGCAGAATAGCATGAATATCTATGAGGTATTTTTCTCTCTCGAAAGGTACCATGAGAAGATGCATGTCCTTCTACCTCTTGCAAATTATAATGAGCCCATGGAGGTCTCTTATAACCTACTACAATATATCTGCGAACATCAACTAGAGATACAGGATCAACGTGTTAATTGCATCAATAGGCTCAATGTTGTTGGGAAAAATACCCTACGGACTAGCAAACTAGGGCCAGACTTGCATGCAAATTTTTGACCGTAAAATAAATTACTTTTTATCCTACCACCCAAAACTTAAACCCCTCTTTCACAATACATGCATGGAAAGGAACTACTAACCTTTTTACTGATGTTTCGTGTAGATCCTCCATTGTGCTTTGCCCCCTTACTTGCGCTGCTCCTTCCAAAGATAATCCTGCAATCAAGACAAAACACTACGCATGCATGCTACTTTTCTACTTGAGGGTTAGAAATTAATCACAAATTAAACAAAACATAGATAACTCATGCATTGGGACGGGAAAAGTATTCTTTTATTATTTTCAAAATGAATCAACTTACAATCAAAGTTGAGACCAGCCACCATTCCTTGATCCTGATCCTGGGCTCCTCCTCTTCTTTTGTCCTCCAAATGCTTTGTGTTAATTCTCCTTATGCTTGGGGAAAGGCTAAAGGGTTGGGACAAATGGATTCGGCAAATGGGCAGAGTTTCTTCGCTATAATTTTCCTCCTTTCAAATGGTACCCCTACCCCTTCTTTTATAGGCTAGAAGGAGCTAGGGTTTTGGACGAACTCTCATCCATGCATGGCCGGGAGTTTCAGTTAACTGACCCATAGATTTTTGTCCCGTCAGAAACTTTCCTATTTTTGTGTTTTGTTAGGTAAACGCGGGTTGTAGTAGGCCTACCACTGTTCACACGCATGTAGTAGTGGGTTAGGGCGTGTGTACCTTGACCCAAGAGGATTTTCAAAGAGGTTTTTCAACAGATGTTTTGGCAATGAAGGGATACGAGTTGGCCTGATGCCAGGTAAGCATGTGTGGTGCAATTTAAGGTTATAATATATGCCCCCTAATGTGTGAGGTCAGAAGAGCATCTGATGGCTGAAATACATTACCAATCTTTTACCAATCTGTACTGATATGTTGAATGAGTGAGCCCAAGAATCAGGAATCAAGAGGTGCCGTCTGCAAAATAACAAATGTCTCACCGAGGCGATCATACCCATGCTCGAGATAAAATAGAACCATGGCTACCAATCAAATACACTGTAGATCCATGTCAAATAACTATAAAGAGTAGCCACGAATAATACACAGCGGAGCTACATCTCGAAATCAGAAAGATATACATATAAAGTATTCATCTCCCAGAAGCTGATTCGGCCTAATGGCTGTACTTTAGAGCTCGAGCAACAACTTCAAAATCTTCTAAACTCGGGTAGGAGTGTAATATGAGTGTACGACTGCACTACCCAGAGGTCTTTGACGACTCGTCGATTATGGACTTGATAATCTTGATGATCGAACTAAAGGCTTCAGTGATTTTGAACAAAGACTTGATTGGACGTTCAGGATGGCTGGGTATGCGGAAAAGAGACATATTGCAGAGGGCTGACTCAGGCTCAGTGACAAACTTCCCTTGGATAATAGAACGAAAAGTGATAAGACTCAGGCAGCATATCTGTTAATCATAACTCTACGAAGCAGGAGGCAACACAAACTCTCCATATGTTTGGAAGAGTAACCAAACGGTGGAGGACACAACTCTATATAGTGAGAAAAATATTCCTAAGGTCGTACTACATCCCATAGTTTGATGATCAAACGGACAAATGTGCTTTATCCAAGGGCGACTCATTATGCTTCCAATAAAGAAAATACTTCTCCCATCCTCTTTTTGGGGTATATTTGATTTTTTTGTTCTTTTTGATAGTTTTTTAAAAAGAATAAAGGAATATTACGTTACAATGGAGGAACGAGTATGAAAAACACACAAGATCAAGGCACAAGGTCAAGAATGATGTTATGGGAAATGACACTCAGAAAAAATCCTCCAGTGGCCAAAGGTGTTAAGACGCAGGAGCAAACTGTTACAAGGTTGATGGGTAAGATATGCAAATGCGGTTGATAGAACACACAATGGTAACGTCCTTCGATGTAAGTTTAATGAGCCCAGAGAAGGGAAGCTCAATGGTTTTTCATATTTAGGGAGTCTGAAAAAGCATAAAAGGAGACTCTAGTGGGGTACCGTTTTCGCCAATAGTCTAGTCGGTTCGAAAAAGGGGTAAACTAGCACTGATTAGACGTCAATTCAAAACCATTTTAACGAGTGTAACAAGGACAAGATCACTCAGCCATTTTTTCATTTTTAAGGAGTTTGAAAAAAGCTTAACTATGGACTCCGTCAGGAATGTTCTTCTGGACCAATTTAACGAGTGTGAAAGAATAAGGTCACTCGACAATCTTTTCAATTTTAGGGAGTCTGAAAATAGCTTAACTATGGACTCCGTGGGGGCTTCTTTTTCGTAAATTTAGTCCCTTAGGCCTAAAAAAGAAATAAAATTATACCTGAGGATACTCCTCTAAAGAATGAGAATTCAACAGAGTATTCCTTTGTTCATATAGTTGACCATCCGGACCGAAAAAGGGTTAAACTACCATCGGACAGACGTGACTTAAAATTTTAGTTTAACGAGCGTGAAAGGTCACAAGATCGCTCGACAATCTTTTGATTTTTTAAAGGGTATGAAAAGGGATTAAAAGGAGACCCGTTATGTTTTGGGAGTCTGGAGGGTAAGACAAAGAGTGAAAAAGACCCATGGAAATGAGGCTCAAACTCATATGCAGGAAGGACTATACGGACTCCCGAGCCTACAGTGTTGTTAGAAACGGCATGGACACCATAATGCAACCAGGACCTACCTAGGGCATCCATGTTTTGGTAAGCTCTACCACCAAGTTGCGACACTTCTATAACAGATATGACGGTTTCGTGTCACAACTGGATGGGATCGATCCTATAGCATAAAAAAGGCAACGAGATGCAAAAGTTGGGGTAATATCCTAACCTATATGCTCAAGTTGATTTGTGAAAAAAAAATGTGTTTTTTATGGACTGTCAATATATTTTATTTTTTATTTTCCGAAACTCAAAATAAAATGTCCGATTACCTGCTCAAATCCCTCCCATATGACTCCTGGATCACTCAAAATGGTTTTTGGTATAATGAAACTGATAAGGGGGGCCAAAAAAGTGACTCCCATATATATATATATATATATATATTTTGAGGGCATAAGCCCAGTGACTCGTTATTGTTCCCACTTTTGAGGCACTTGCGCCCATCTATGTACTCGAAGGATTTTATGATGTTTATATATGGTTTTTTTCTCTTTTTTGTGTCTTGTGTACAAAAATGTATTTACATGTTTATGTTCATGATCTTTTTATATGTGAGCAAGATGCCAATCTAAAATGTGATTAGCTAGAGTATTTGTGATTTTATTTAGACTCCTAGGAACATGAAAATATGTAATATAATCAAAGTTGCGTTCCAAGAGATGTACCCTAAGGAATCGTCGATGTAAAGTTGGGTCATGAACCCGGTATATTCTGTTTAGCTATGACGCAACCAGTTGAGCATCTAGATAGACCCGGAGACGAGAGATACCCAATGACAAAGCGTCACGAAGCAACTCAATAACTGCACTATACTCAACAACATTATTTGTGGTGTCACCTAAGCATATACCTCAGGAAGATAACAACTGACCTTGTGGTGTAAATATTACCCAAGCTGCAGAGCCAAGCCTCCGCGTGTGTCGACTAGCACCGTCTGCATACCCAACGAACACTTTGGACTCCCTTGACATCTTCCATATTGACGAAAGATAACATCAATGACACGTCCATAACACTTTTTAAAAGAAATGTAAAAAATTAATAGTACAAAGACTATACATATGTTACAAAAAGTTACCCACAGTGACCTCTCTATGAGTAATACTTCTTGAGGTAGAGCCCATTTCTAGGCTCTGCCAAAGCATTCCCTTCAAAATAGATCAAACGATAAGTGCCCTTTTTTAAAACCTCCTTAGTAATGAAGGGTCCGAACCACATGTGTTTAAACTTTCCTACCCCCAGGGGGTCCTTATCTTAGTCATAGAACAGGACAAGGTCGCCCTCAGAAAAAACCCGAGGATGAACAGACCTATCATATTGACACTTGACCTTATGTTTATGAGCCTCGTTGGCCAGGGCCGCATTGCGCCACTGTTCATCAAGGTGCTCAAGGTGTACTAGCCGTTCTTCAAGTGGAGAAGTGTCTGGAAATAACTGTACTGCCAATTTCAGAGATGGGATTTGACATTCGATGGGCAAGACTGCCTCCATCCTATAAACGAGTTGGAAAGGTGAGAAACCGGTTGCAGTTTTAACTGACGATCGGTAAGCCCATAATGCCGAGTATAACATCAAATGCTAGTTTTACTTGGCTAAGTTTAGAGTTCGTTGTAGAATCTTCTTAAGAGTTTTGTTTACAGCTTCCACCTGCCCATTGGCTTGGGGGTAGTAAGGTGATGAGTGTTCCTGCCGTAACCCAAGCTTTGACGTTAACTCGGTCATCATTTGATTCTGAAAGTGACTGCCATGGTCAGTGGCAATCTCTCTTGGGACGTCGAACCGTGCTATAATCTGGTCAAATAATAAGAGAGTTGCAGTCTCTCCATCATCCTTAAATGTTGGCATAGCTTCAACCCACTTAGTGAAGTAGTCGACAACCACGATGATATAACGGTGCCCCCTTGCTGACGGGGGGTTGCATGTAGTGTAATCAATCCCCTACTTAGTGAAGGGACCAACTGTGATGATAGGAAACATGGGAGCTGGATGTGCCCTCATCTTCCGAGAGAAGATTTGGCACGGATGGCACTTCTTGACCGACTCGATACAATCTTTCATAAGTGTGGGCCAGAAGTAACCTTCTCGTAAAATCTTTTGGGCTGCTGCCAACCCAGATAAGTGACCGCCACAAGCTCCTGTATGACAATCGTTGAGCACAATGACGACCTCCTCATGAGTGAGACATTGACACAAAATGAAATCTACACCTCTCCGATACAACGTATCATCGAGTATGAGATAATTCTTAGCCTGATGACATATCCGCTGACGCTCTTCACGAGAAGCAGAGGTGGGTCACTTCAAAGTCTAGAGATAGATCAGTATATCTACGTACTAGGGGTCTGAAGATTCAATCAAAAACATATCCCCCCGGATAGGTAATTCATCAGGAACAACGTCACCTGACTCAACCGAAAGTTTCGAAATAAGTTCTACGAAGACCAATGACTTCTTGGACTTGGATGAAACAAAGTCTAAGTCAAATTCTTGGAGGATGACCATCCATATACTGATTTATCCGTCGATAACTCATCGTTTCAACATGTACTTGAATGGATTCACGACAACGACGACGGTGGTCTTACGAAACAGAACATAGTGACGGAACCGTTGAATAGCATGCACTGCTACCAACGCAAGTTTTTTGATATGGGAATAATCAAGTTCCATTCCTACGAGGCCTCGGCTCAAGTAATAGATCGCGTATTCTGAAAACGAATCATCTTCCTGAACTAAAACCATGCCTATGGTTGACTTTGCGGTAGCCAGATATAATAAGAAATCTTTGTTATAATTAGGTGGTCGTAGCAGAGGTGCGGTTGTGAGAGCATGTTTTAATGCATCGAAAGAGCGTTGAGAGGCTTCGTCCCAGAGAAAGGGAACATATTTCTTCAGTAAATGCATAAATCCCTTGGTGATTTCGGCATAGTTGGCGATGAAGTGTCATAAGAAGTTCGCCTTGCCTTGAAGACTTTGAAGTTGTAAAATTGTGCATGGGGGGGAAACTGGATTATTGCCTCCACCTTAAGAGGATCGACCATGATCCCTATGGTTGAAATGATGAAACCTAACAAACATCCTGACATGATGCAAAAGCTGCACTTGTTGGGATTCAAGCGGATCCTGAAGTAGCGACAATGTTCAAAGATTAGTCTGAGGTGTGTAGGATGATCCTTTTGCTTGTGAGAGCGTGATGCTAAATCATCTAGATAGGCCTCAAATATATGTTTGAGGTCATGAAACGCAAAAGACATGCCCACTAGAAAGTGGCTCCAGCATTCTTAAGGCCAAGAGGCATCTTACGATAGGCGAACGTACCCCACAGACAAATGAATGTTGTTTTGTGTTGGTCCTCAGGTTTGATTTGGATTTGATTATATCCCGAAAAACCATCCATGAACGAAAAGGCTTCACAACCGACACATTCATCAATGATCTGGTCAATGAATGGGGTTGGAAAATTATCTTTTGGACATGCCTTGTTCAAATCACGGAAATCAGTACATACACGAATCATGCCTTGTTTTTTATTGATTGGCACAGGGTTTGACACCTATTGAGTCAAATGAATAGGGTAAATGAAACCTGCCTTGAGAAATTTCTCCGCCTCAAGCTTAATGGCTGCTGCTTTCATAGGATTGACTGGATGAAGTTTTTGTCGAACAGGCTTAGCATCAGGATACATTGTGATTTCATGTTCAACTATTTTCGGATCAATGCCTGGCATTTCCTCATAAGACCAGGCAAAAACTTCGCGGAATTCTTTGAAAAGATCCTTGTAAATTTGAATCTTTTCGAGGGAGCAATCTACTCCGACGAATACATTCTCCACGATTCCATGGTTTTGGGAGATGTTAATAGGTATGGTTTCAACGATAGTTTCCATATTCCCCTCAGCATAAATTTCCTGTGTAGCTAAGAGATTAAGACATGGTTGATCTCCCGTCATGGTAATAGTGAATTCTCCTGCCTCGATTCGGTGTAACTCTGGGAGGAAATATGATCTGTGATGAAGATCTTCCCAAGGTTTTTCTGGACTAGTCATTTCTTCGATCACTTCTTCGTCAGAGGGCAAGACTAATTCTAACAAATCGGTGGTAGCAAGAGAGCCCTGAGCCCAAATAGGCTTGAGAAATGGATCCAACTCTTGTGCGGGGCTCGGCTGAGGGTTAGCTGAAGCTTGCTCGACTAAAGAGTACGCTACTTCAGCGGACGACAGGGTCATGGACATGCCAGAGTACCCTGTCTCATCCATCATGGCTGATGGGGAAGGAAGAATCCACGGATCCTCAAAATAAGTTGTGCGGAATGACGAAACTTGAAAAATCTCAGCCTTGTGGTGATTAGATATAAACTTGACATCGTCATGAGGAGGTGGGTAATCAAAGGTACCCATCAAGGATGGGCACAAACCAACACCTACGTTAATGACACCAGCTTGAGTATTATCAATCATGGGAACCGTGGATGCCCCCAAAGCTGGGTCATGTCTAGAGAAGGAAAATTGATCGATGGTCACTATCCAACCCTCATGTGGAAACAATAAGACTCAGAAAACTATAGAAACCATAAATTGCATAGAATAAGTCCAACTCTGACCTAACAAGATATTATAGTCAAGGGGGGCATTGATTACCTCTACCTCGAGACACACGGTCTTCCCTCCTAACTGCACAGGGAAAGAAGGGATCATACCATGTTGTCGGAAAGAACGACCGTCGAACGCAATGAGGAGAGTAGGTGATGGAGACAAAGTAGGCTGGCCAATGGCCTTCCAATATGATAGCGACATAACGCATGTCGAGGCACCCTCGTCGACCACCGTGTGAAAGATATTACGTGTAAAATTTTTCTTGGGATGAGACACTACTATTTGAAATGCTATGTGGTAAGGCGGATGAGGTTTTAAGTCGGTCGTATATAGCATGATGGTACCTGGGTTACAAGTCTTAATAGAGCCTAAACTAGTTAGCAAGGCTTTTCTCTAAGCAGGGCAACTTTGGAGGACCTCCAAAGTGGACATCGTACAAGGGGTTTGTGATAAATCTTCCACCATAGAGTAATTCTGGGCGGCCCTTGAATTTGGATTGTGAGAAGATTTCTTAAATGCACCCTTTGGAATGCGTGTCATTGTTTCTCCCAACGTCTTCTCAATCTGTAGAGGAAGAGATGGGAGTTCGGCTTCTTTTCCCTTCTCAGAGGTGCTTGGTTTACTATAGTTGTGAACTCTAGTCGTTATTAAAGCATCACCCCTAACCATATATACGTTCGTGGATGAGGAATTGTTTTGAGGAGGGCAGGTTTCTTGGATACCCCCTTCAGCACTTGTAGAGGCTTGAGTTAAATTTTGCCCATGCTGAAAGGGATTAGTCAACACGGCTTGTTGTTGCTGTGTGACAAACTTTTGGACCTCTGCAAGTCGAGGACAAAGATGGGTCGGGTGGTCTTCTGCACACAAGTTTCACGGATACCTCGCCTTCCATTTTTCCGTGGTTCCCTCACCAGCATTATCAGTGCGTTTTTTCTCCCCCTTACCCTTCTTTCATTGTTTTTTCTTCCCTTCAGGCTGCTGGGTGGCCTTTGGGGTAGTCGTCTGCACGGAGTGTACTTCCGACGTTTGGGTAGGAGGAGCAGCCAAAGCAGTAGTCTGGCTGGCCGCTGAGTGTTGTATAGATAACTGTTGCAACTACTTTGTCAATTTCTCAGCGGGCTTGGTTTATATGGAACCAACTATACCATCGGCATGTGGTCCATCTCTCTGTCTAGTTTTATCCAGAATCGATCGGAGTGCATCCGGCAGGATGTTGTATAATAAACCAGATTGAGAATAGATAAGCTCAAACTGTTGAGCCCTCATGATGGCATCTTCTTTAGAGAAAAATCCTGAAGTCGCGATGTCTTTGGATAATTGTGGGACTAAAGACTTAAGGAACCACTCAAGTAGGAATGATGGTGGGACTGGTACTTTGATTAGACTCTTTTGGCATCTCCACTCTTGGATATGATCAGAGATATGGTCCACTGTCGTCTGTTTTAAATTGGCTAGCAACTTTGTGCCTGCGTCATATCTCACAGGTAACTGGAAATGGTTAAGGAAGGCCATCGCCAGTTCGCCAAAAGAAGAGTATCTTGAGCGATCAAGATCGATGTACCATTTCGTGGCACTCTCGATAAGAGTGCGTTGAAACAATCGCAACTGGACGGAGTCATCTTTCAATGAGTTAGATGAACACCAAAGATGGAAGGTAGTCACATGATCTCCTAGATATTCGTTAGGTTTGGCATTGAAATTTGGAATGTCCGAAGGCAACTTCGTTGGCATAGGAGGCCAACGTGGATCGTGACAAATAGGATCATTTAACAACCTTGTCAAATCTGGCAAGTGTAATGTCGCCAGGAATGGGAGTTTGGGTTGCTGCTGATAGCCTGGGAAAAAGGGTCCTGGAGTTTGACTTGCACCAGGTTGCCAGGAAAAGTTTGGTTGCTGGCCCGGATTCTGGTAGAAACCATGGCCCTGACCAGCGTAAGGATTTTGCATCTGTGGAGACATCATTGGATGATTCCCCATGAAGGACATAGGATGTTGGGAATTCATCATGTTTGACAGACTTTGGAAAGAATTACCCCAGAACGACATTCCAGAGGAGCGAACGGATCCTTGTCCTGAGTTCCAAGGTCCTGCTATATGTGCCCCCGACGTAGAAATAGTACCCTACGTCGGAGTAGACTGTGCAAATATGGGAGTGCCCCCAGATGGGAAATAAGTGGATGCGAAAGTGTTGTTACCAAACGTCCTGTTCCAAACAAATGGTGATGAACCTACTGGCATAGTGTGCGCAGGTGTTCCTTGACTCCCAGATCCAAATGAACTCGTGTGTGCAGGTTGCCCGGCGGACTGCTGATGCAGACCACCAAGCGAAGGGGACAAAGGAGAGATATGATCTCCAACATAAGGAAAAGCATTGAAAGGGATAGGAATTCCCCCAAGTTGACCTTGCAGAGGAGCGTTAGAGCTCCCTACCCCCAGACCCAAAGTCTATAAAGTGGAGTGAGTGAGTGCAGGACTTGTGCCTGTCGCACTAGGTGTAAAGAGAGTTGTGGCCGCCGCGATAGATGGGGTCAGTCCACTATGCGACGTAGTGGAATTCGAGACCATGGTGGCCCGAACCGACGATGACAAGTTAGGAGATGCTTCTCCTGTGGTAGCAACGGTGGTGGGAATGGAAGAATTCCCAGAGGAAGTAACAACGTTTGTTTGCATAACTGTGTGAGGCACTGACAGGCGTTCATAAAATTGAATTGGTACACTGACCGATGGCCAAGTATCAGTGGTTAGGGTTTCAACCAAACCAATATTGGCGGTTGATTCCTCCGGGATTTGTTCGGGCACAATGGTTTGTAACCCGGTTGCTTCAAAAGACCCTTGTTGGTCTAGCTTTCGCCTCAATGGTGGCGGGGGTGGCTCCAGTATAACCGGCGGCAGGCCCAGGATCCTTCGTGACCGACGGAGCTTGGGATCCTCCACTGTGTGAGAATATCCAAGACATGCTAAAGTATTATACACGTTCAAACAGTAACACGCACTAAAAAAGAAGCCCCTAAGAGATAAGTCAAACAAACACCAAACTAGTTGGAAGAATAGTTACAACAACCAACACTAGAGCAACTTATCGGTGCAAGTGCAACTCGAAAATGGAAGCACCCTCTAGGTATACTCTGCAAAGCGTGGCCCGATGTTTGTCCTAGGTACCGCGGTATACCCCCGCAGTCACCTGTGTATGTCCCTAAAAAAGATTGGCAACTAGTTTTCCAGCACGCGAACAGTCACCAGGCGGGTACAGTCGATAGTCGGGTAGACCACAATGAGCAGGGTATCAAGACCGAAACCTATCAAGGGTATCGAGAGAAAATGGTCCGAAATACAACTGAGGACCTCGAATGGATT
>ML811687.1:11406-69299 GCA_009831015.1 Picea engelmannii | reverse complement strand
AATCTTCCTATCTCACAATCTTCCAAACAAAGTAAAGTCCCAAACTGACATCATATCATCAAATCACCTCTCTTCAACTCAAAATATATGATAAGTGTGTCCAACAGGCACTCACTCATTGAACTTCCCAATGAACTATCCAATGTTCTCTAAGTAGAATGAGTTACCTCAAAGAACTTCCTTTCGTTAGTCACATTTAAACCAATACTCTACCAACCTCAAGCGACGATCCTCATTGGATCTCTGAGTCATCGCACGATCATCCTCAAGTCACCAAGGTGCACTCTACCTCATCCAATGTCCCATACCATAAGTGAGTGAACACCACCCAAGTCACTTGGACTATGTTCTTCCCATTTAGGTTAACTATTAACAAATTTTGGTTAATTAATCTGATGACTCCATCGATATCTTAAGACAAAACTTCCTTGTGCCTCCTGCAAGTGACCAAACTCTAGCACTATCATCGTGGTATTCAAGTCATCGCATGACCCAATGAAACTATTTAAGGCACCAAAAACCAATGTGACTCATCCATCCTATCAAACTCGACATGTACATACTTCAATTCCTAGTTCACCGCAGTGACCTGTCCATCGAGCCTCCTTAAAGAGTTACGAAATTTCCCCAAGCCACATCCGCAATTGTATCCAAATAATCCAAAGTCCACCAAAAGACTTTTTCAAGAAGGTATCCTAAGGTCTCAACACATTCACCCAACCAAGTAGTCCCCAAATTCTATAATACTTCTTTGAACCTGCACCACTTGAGTCACCCTCAAGTATGTTGACTCTCACCACCAAAACGGATTTCACTTGAACTGCCAAGTCAACTAACTTCCCTTCAAAGAAATCACTGCAACACTTATGAAATGAAAGAACTCAAAACAAACCATACCTTTCCATTGAAATCCTTCACTACAACCATGTTCTAAGTTTGTTGTATTGGACCTCTTCTTTCCTAAGAAATCAACTCTTCACATGAACTACCCTCAATCATTGTCTGCAACTTCACAAAACTAAAGGAACTTTTCTATGATACAAGGATGCATTGGTCCATCCACTACAAAAATCCATCTACGTCCCAATTTTTTGATGCAACTAATTAAACTCATCTTCAATTCCTTGACATCTCTGCACCTTGACTACTTTCACTTCAAGGAAGCATACATCCACCACCCGCGTATCAAGTAATATGGCTACTAATACACTATTGTAAATCTACAAAGATCTACCTTGTCTAATGGTTGCAGTCAACCAACTTTCCCAATAACCTATCTCAATTAAACTTATTTTCTTAGTGATGCATGGCATGAAAGCCTCATGATGGAAAGATTCCAAATGGACTATATACTATAGAGCTCCTCTAGGTCCTCTCAATTCGTTCACCCAACTTCTTCACCTTACTAAAACCGATAACTTCTCCCCTTATCATTCACTTCTACGATCACCCTCTTAGCTTTGCTTCTATGATCACTTTTGCAGCTAGATATGAAACAATTCATGCAACAATCTTGTGTTCATTTGCCTTGCCCAAGTGCTTAGTTCATGTAACAAAATTTCTGCCTGGTCTCTCCTAGGTGTGCGCAATAGGTCCAAAAATACCTTTCATCACACATCAAACCAACCAATTATGTGTCCAAATTGTCTCTACAATCAAGTCTACAAGAAGCTCTATGACGAGTTATTTTATCACCCACCCTATCGAAGTGTTTTGTCTCACAAAAAACTCTACTATTGGTCCATACAAGTTTTGCTCCTAGGGAAACCTTCCCATTTCACTGTCAACCGAACCTATGTCGTAATTCTAGTACAAAGTCTGCAATGAACAAGTTCACTCTATCGAACTATTCACCAAGTCTACAAACATTCCCACTAAACTTCCTTTGCAACAAAATTCCCTCAAATTTTTCTTTAATACCATCTATTATGGATATAGTGGTGAAGATATCATCATCCCTTCATCAAAATTTTGAATGTTCAACCTTTGATACCATCTATCATTGAGAAAATGGTGAAGATCTTGTCAACCCTTCTTTGAAGCCTGCAATGAACAATATTTAATACCATTTGTCACATCCCCACAATGTGCCTACTTGAATATTGTGGTCATGCACCTCTTGAGGGTGTGAGACACTATGATATTTCTCACTTGGCTTCTTGGAAACACCAAGGTAACTTCATCTGCACTATGCCTCTTAAGCTAGAGCATACCCATACTCTATTATAGGCTACCAACCAGTCCCACTCCTACTCTAGTGCAACTCTTGTATACTTAGAAAAATGTTAACAACTTTAACACTTAGTCATGTATAATAATACATCCATGAACATGAGAAACCATGTGAAAAACAATGTAACAAATGTAATAAATACACATATATAGTGTGGACAACAGAAACGGTTCCTAACACGCAACTAAGTACTTTTTATTGCGAAACATTGAAAATTTTAATATTATTGGCTTGGTTTACAACTTGGCAATGTCAAACAACTTTCCTCACCTCAACAAAACACTCATACACAGATTCATCACACCAAGACACGCCATAGAAAATCTCTCCCCAACCTCTTGTGGTGCACCTCAAATGTTCCCTCAACAACAAATGTGTTGTCTCTTCATTTTTTCATACTTCATAGATTTGTGTTATGACTCAAACATGCCTCCAATAGATTTGTGTTTCCACACTTCCGCAAAATCGACCCAAATGGAGTTCACCCTGATCTTTCCATCAAATCCACGTTAGGGTAGCACAAGTCCTCCCAAGTGCTACACTCTTCTTGTTCTCCTTGTCTTCAAATCCTCCTTCCTTGGTTGTGAACCCTTGTTCTCTTATAGGGATTCCAAATTTGACCATAAGGAATCGTCTATCCTTTGGGGGTGTCTCATCCCTTCGTGAACCGAAGTGTCAAAATGAATCGTTGCACCCCTTCATGAACCTAGTCTCCCAAATCAATTGTCGCACCACTTTAGGGACGCGGTTTCCCAAACGAACCCATGCACTCATCAACTGTCATTTCACTTGGGATTGACACGCCCCAACCTTCGTGCTTCTCTCATTTTGGCATGCCCCAATATCTTAATTGTTTCATACTTGGGCGAGCCCCTTGGTGCATTTGCATGCCGAAGGCGTCCACTTGCCCAACTTGGGTGCCAGGGTAACCCCAAGTGTCATCTCATTAAGGACTTGGGCAAGGGTCTCTGCGTCGATCTAACCAAAGAACTTACAAGGGCCGCCCCAACTATTTAGTTAATTTAATTTTAATTTAATTTTAGTTTTAATTTTAGTTTTTAGTTTATTATAGGATACTTCTATTTACTTAATTTAATTTTAGTTTCAATTTTAATTTTTAATTATTTCACTCACAATAGTTTTTTTTTCTTCCAATAGCTACTTCCTGTTTTCAATGATTTTCTCTTTTCCCTTATAATGGATGATGGATGAAGTATCACTAAAAACATTTTACATTTCACAAATTCTTACCAATTTATTTCAACAAAGTTTATTAACAATTGACATAAAATTAAAAAACTAAATATTGATTACAAACATAGTAACTTAAATATATTCAATTATTTTATATTATATATTTTTTAATGGATTATGATGCATGGATTTTTAATTTTACATATTTTCATTTGATCTTAAAAAGGTTCATAATTTTAATTTTAAAATATAAAGGGAAATATGTTTAAATAAAGTAAAAGCTTTATGCATTAAAAACATAATAATCTTAAATATATTCAATTACTATATATTGTATTTTTCTAATAATAGTAATGATAAATAATATGCTTTTAAGAAATTGTTATTTTATAAATTTCTGAAATAATAAATTCATTAATGATAAATAATATAATTTTAAGAAATTATTCTTTTATAAATTTATAAAATAATAAATTCATTATTTCAAATGCTCTTTGTAGACAAATAACAAATGCAAGAAATACAATTAAATGTAATAAAACTTAACAACGAAATAAAATTAAACGTTATAAAGCTTAACAACAAAATAAAGGAACATGTCGTTTAGATACTTAGATTATTATAATTAAATATTTCTTCGATCCTGGATGATGAGAAGATAACTTTTATTAGTCTCTACCGAAGGTGTAGAGGGACTGTAGTGATAGATAATTTTAGAGGGATAATAGATTTGAGGTCTTATTGCCAGCTTCGTTATTCCCAATGTAAGTTTTTGATCATCTACGGTCTTTTTGAATTTTTACTATTTTTATTTAAATGTTTAGATATCCAATTTTTTGAGCATTGAGAGTCAGTTTTTATTAGTTGACTTCTTATTAGTTTGTCATTTGACTATTTTTTTTTGCATAGTCTCTATTTTTTGAACTATTGTTCTTATTAATATTTTTATTTTTTATTATTATTAAGTACTTAAAGATACATTTTTATTATTAGGTATGTAAACATGTCTACCACGCTACATTCTGGCCCTTGGACGATTCTGACAACCTTAAATGTTTACCTAATAGGCCTCACATCCTTAAATGTTTACTTAACGGACGTGTTACAATACATTTTCCTCTGATCTTTTGATACAATATTGTTTGCAGTGAATTTGGGAAATATTTTTCTTCACCATCATTATTGGTTCAATGGTTGATGCTTGCCCGTTGGTTTGCTAGATGCTTCTTATTGTTGTTTGATTCAACTTGCAAAGTTGAGGTCCTGCAGCTACAGTTGGACCTCTTGGTGCTTGTTCACCAGTTTGTTGTTTGTTGCTAGCTCTTCTTTGCTTCAACATTTCAAGGTTGAAGTCCTACACCCGCAATTCAACCTCTTCTTGCACTTTGCAGGATTGAGATCTTGCACCGTTGTTTGCTTCAACTTTGCAAGTTTGGTTTATTGCATCCGTAGTTGGACCTGTTGTTAAAGTTTGCAGGATTTTGAAGAAAACATGGTGCACGATTTTGACCGTGGTTGTGATTTTGTGGCCATCAACACGTGTTTCTTGATTTTGCAGAACAAAGTTGAAGTAGATGAAAGTATATTGCGAGGTTCTAAAGCATTGTTGCGAAAATATAATGAAGGAGAATAGAAGGCTGCAGAAAGAACTACAAGAGCTAATGGCTTCGAAGGCGGCTCCTCAGTCATGCATGATAGGACAAGATAATTACTACATCCCTCTTCCTGCCACCACGCTCACCATGTTCCCCTCTAAACGGGTGGCTACCATGGAAAACATTCGAAACCTTAAACTGTCCAAGTCACAAATTTGTCGGTTTGCCCAATAGTCTGCAGCCTGCTAGTCTTATTAGCAAACTCATACTTTTGTTTTTTTGTTCTTTCAAGGCTCCATGGATAAGGTTTGCCTTGTCTTGTATGTTTAAAATCATTCTACGATGGCTGTCCTTTTTTTGTTATATTTCTCCCCCCTTACAAACACACAGAGACATACACCATATAATCCTTCTAGGAGAAACAATGGACTAACAATACCAATAGTGAAGAAGTGTCCGGGGTCAAAGATTTGTTGTATATTATGCTGAAAATCTATTCACAGATGGAAAATTTCTCTATTGATTATTGTTCTTGTTAGTTCTGTTGTGACAACACAACATGTACATTTTTTAGGCCAGAGAAAGGCAAATTTTACTCTTTTTATAATAATCATAATATTACTTTCAGAGGCTTTTGTTAATCTAATCATCTATAATAATATTTTTATAGTTTCCTTATTATTATAGATTATTTGGTTTTATAAAATGTTTCATGTTTAATACTGGATCATGTTTATACTTATGTTTTAATAAGAATTAAACTATTTCTTTATACTTATGTTTTAATAAGAATTAAATTATTTCTTTATACTTATGTTTTAATAAGAATTAAATTATTTCTTTATACTTATGTTTTAATAATATTTAAACTATCTTCACAAAAAACTAGTTCCATGATCCTTCCATGCGCATCAATTATGGATAGGCTACGCTGTTGAAAACAACATGAAGGTTGATCCCCAGGAAGAGGATATTTCAGATACGATTATATTCTATGTTTAATATAAATTTACATTTTATATTGAACGAAGAATATAATTTAATTTATAAAACATAAATTTATTTTTATAATAAAACGTAAATTTATTTTTATAGGGCGCAATCTTGAGCGCACCAGCCCAAGAGTCTCGTTATCAATTTTTATATTGTGGAACTACGGGTGCTTTTTTGAGAACACAGAACAATAGAAGCGTAATTCCTGAGAACCCGTGATCGAAAAAGTGGCTAAGTATGGAATGAGGAAGCCGTCAGTCAGACTCATAAAACATAAATTATTTTTATAATAAAATGTAAATTTATTTTAATTGGGTGCAATCTTGAGACCGCTAGCCCAGGAGTCTGGCATATCTCATAACTAGGGTTGTTGTTTGGAGAACACATAACAATAGAAACTCACGATCAAAAAAGTGGCTAGTTATGGAATGTGGTAGCCATCGTTTAGACTCATGATACATAAGTATGAGTATAAATGTGAACCCGTGACTCCACCAACTCGCACACCTTAATTAAATTATTATCCAATTATTATATTTAAATATAAACCCAAACTTTTATTCATATATATATATATATAATTTAACAATAATATATATGTCTCATGGCATTAATGAAGTCTTATTAAACTAATTTAAAAAAAAATAACAACATAATTTAATTCTATAATCAATAATTTCAGGTTAATGCACATCGTTAGACAATTTTTTTTTTTCTTTAATGATATTTAATAAATATTTTAATAAAGATAACACATAGTTGTCGTGAAAATGCCTTTCCATTCTTCATGGTCCAATGGAATATTCTTGTTTGAAGTTTCAATCCAGCATAATTGAAAAGTCAAAAAATTAAATTAGGAGTATGCAAAGTTCGTATTTTTTTGGCACAGTTTTTTCCAAGAGTGGAATAGGTAAAGCAAATTTCATTTGTGGGTGGGATAGCACATCAACATTGAACTTTTTATGGAATGAGAATCAATATTTAATTTAGAAATAAAAATGTTTATTGGTTTCATGTTAAATTTTTTAATTTTTTTCAACAATAATTGCATACAATAATAAATTCAAATGCAAATAAAATTAAGATATGCATATCATTAAAAAATTAAAAATTGAAATGCAATATCATAGACTTGACTCCTTGATATATTTTCAAGAAAAGTAAATTCATATAAATCAAAAAGATTATTTGGTATTAAAAACCAACTATAGTAAAATCTTGGTAGGATTATTATTTTATATATATAGAGAGAAATTCCTTCTCACTAACCATATCAAAATAATTATATATTCAAATAAATCTCAAACAAAAATTTAGAAAACCATATGATAATAATTATATATTCAAATAAATAACAAGCAAAAATTTGAAAATAAATATTTCTTACGCAATCTTTACTCTCACCATTTTAGCAATGTTTTGTTTGTCTATGACATTGTCACAAACAAATTTGGTTGTGCCTGTGTTTTCTTTGGATATTGTGATGTCTTTTTCATCCCCTTACATGAAAACATTTGGATCGATAGGGAGGTCAATTAATGCATCTCAACATATTTTGCACTTATCCATGATACAATTAAGTCAAGGATAATCTTGTTCCTCAACTATAAGTTGAGGATACTCTTTATAGGTAAATTAACTTTTAATTTACTTTTAATTCACTGAAGAGATTAACTTTTAATTTTTCTAGTTAAATTAAATTTTAGACACGGACTATGTCAAGCTCCTTTACAATATACCAAATCTACTAAGATACCATAGTAGATTTTTTATAATCTATTTGAAATATATTTGAGCCACTTTAATTAATATGCTTCCTCATTCCATACTTAAAAGTTCATAAATAATTTTAAGTAATTTTATATTAGTAAATATTTATAAGGTGTCAATTATCATCTCCATTTCCAAATCTACTTAAGAGAGACTAAGCTACCACACAAAACTTGTTATTATTATTATTGAATTTTCTTTCAAAGATATTGAATGATGAGAAGATAACTCTTATTTTTTCATTTTTCATATTTTAACTATCTTATCTATTGTTTCTTAGATATAGGGTAATATTATAATATTCAAAATATTGTTTTATGCCTAGCTTCTTTAGACTTGTGTTTTGACATTTCTCATTTGTTATTCATTAAATCCATTGACTTTAATATTTTAGTTCTGAATTCAAATATGTGGTGTATCATATACATTTGCTCCCAAGTGTAAGTATTTATATCAATTTATGATATAAGTTGTATTTATTTTAGAATTGTAATTTAAAACAAAAAAAAAGTAGAGTATGATATTGAGTTTGAAAAATCCAAAAAAAAATAGGAATTATATTATTGTATACAAAAATCATAAAATAGAAAATAGTAAGTATTGTACTTATTATACACTCATGAATTAGTTTTAAGTATTTTTGTATGTACATTTTAACATAAAGTATAAGTATTGTTGACTAATAATTATTCATTTTAAACGCAAACCACCATGTTTTCAGTGATTTGAAAATAATTTTGTATGTATATTTTGACAGAAATTATAAGTATGATGGACTAATCATTATTAATTTTAAACACAAACATCCTTGATTTGAGTAATTTGACACACATTATGACACATTAATGCTAATAATACCCTGTTTTTATACCAACTTTTGCTCCAAAAATGTTGATCTAAATTCGATTTTCATGTTAAATAATTAAAGACAAGCTGCAATTTACAACTCATACCATATTTGACAGGATTTCTCACTATATATATCCAAGAAGGATTAGTAGACATAGATACCAAAGTTTTGGGCACCTAAGTTGTATAGATCCTAAATGATGTGAATAAATTTTGCAAGCAAGATGAAAACATTTAGTTGAATTGTCATTTAAATTCAAGCATTTATATCACTTAAAAAAAAACAAATAAAAATATCTTCAACGGAAACTACAATTTCAAACTTGATAAAATTCACAGCCTTAGAGTCATATGCATCTTTCACCTTTAAAATAAATACTTATATTTAATCTTTACATTAGTAAATATGAGTGAACCAAAATATAAATGATGATATTTTCACTACATTGTCATGGATTTATTTAAACCCCTAGATCCTAGATGTCTTGAATCAAAGTTAAATATGTGTTTTACTACAATAACATAGAGCTTTTCATAATATACATGGATTTTCTAAGATGCATCAAAAGTAGTATGGAGAAATGTTAAATAGGAAGAATATACAAAATAAATGCAAATGAATTTAATTATGAAATTGAAAATATAATATTATTGTGTTTTGGGTTTAGGTTTATTACAAAAAATCTGAAAGAAAGTTGAGAGAGTTATTAAACTATTTTTATTTGAAAAATTAGATAGAAAAATAGTTTATATTAGCATTGTAGTCATTTTAGTCATAAGCATTATGAAAATCCAGGGAAGAAGGAATGTGAAAAGTAGGTTACACTTTTTTATACTTAACTTTTGTAAATGATATTGTGTTATTGACAATGAAAAATACATATATATATATATATATATATATATATATATATATATATATATTCCAATGCATTAGTAGGTTACACTTTCTTATAATTGACATACATAAATGATATTATATTATTAGCAATGAAAATGGATAATATTTATAACAAATTGATGTTCTAAATTTATTGAAACATACAAGTTAAGCTAAAAATCCTCAAATTTATTTATTTTTGTTAAAATAAAGACAATTCATTCATTAAATGAGACTAAAGTGATAGCTAAAACATGAAGTACTATTAAAGTAATGAAAAATATGAAAGAATAGAGTACAAATACATTAAAATAACCATATATTTTACATTAAAATGTATTAAAATAATAGTATTTTTTATATTAAAAATTATTACATTAAATGTTAAATTAAAGTAATGACTAGGTGACACTTGTAGAGATTTTTTACTTTTTTAATATTTTAATTATCTATTAAAATCACATAAAAATATTAATATTACTATGTTCAACCAATAGAAAATTAAGAATTTCAAATTTTATAAATTAAAAAATATTTTTTATTTTAAAAAAAATTAAAATTAAAAAAATGAAAACTTTAAAAATCTTTACACAAACACATGCAATTAATGCAATTAATTGAAAGTAAAACATTGACTCTTAAATAATTTTAATAAATTTGTATAATTTGAATGTCTTAAACAAATTTCAACATACTAAATCCATTTATACATTTATAAATGCAGTTTAAACAACTTAAATTAGGAATTTTACGGAAATTTACATTCCAAAATTCAAAAAAAAACTCAAAAGATGAAACATTTAGCCAACGCCATTATAATATAAAATAGGTATACAGTTATAATCTTCGAAGATCTCCTTAATAAATTTCACATCACATTTTCCTAGGTCAATGTTATGCGCCTACTTCGAACCGTACATTTTCCTTTCCGTGTGGCCATAAGAAACGAGTGTGGTATTAACCTTACCAGCAGAGACACATTAACACCGCCATTCACTAATAAAAAGTCAAAACTATAATATCGGGAATTATGCGGGCAAAGTAGTCAGATCTTGGGGTCAGCAGCAGTTATTGACGCGACATAAAACTTTCTTTCTCGGATATTGAATTATGTGTACACTGTTTCAAAACAACAGGTGAACAATCTATTCTTACAGCATATGCGTACAAGGTTACTAAACAACAGCACAAGGAGTAGTTTATTCTTATACTGGCACAGCAGAGCAATTTATTTCTATACCGATGGTTTAGAAATTTGGAGGATTCGTGGAATCGGTATATTTTTTTATTAAGATTTGTTAAAAATTTAGATATCAATTATTAAGAATACATTAAAAAAAAAATTACAATTTGAATAATTAAAAATTGAAAATCTAAAAAAAAATTATTTAGAGTTTCAAATCAAATAACCAAGTAAATTCTATAAAAATATGTAGTAGTTTAAAAGTTCTATTTTTTTTTTTTTTGGCTGTTTTCAAACAATGTTTTTCCTTTGATTTTGCATGAAATTCAGTGATGAATGGTTGGCGATTTAAATGATTAAGTTTGTATAATCTAAATATTACTGAGTTTTTCAACACTACTGAGTTTTTCAACACAAAATAGAACGTTTAGCCAAAACCTAAAAATATATTCGAGAGTAAACAATTTCACTTTTATTATGATGACATTTTTTAATTGGACCAGTTATCTACACCAAGTTGGAAAGTAATAAATGATGCTGCTGCTACTTAGTACAGGGACATTGTTGACCTTACAATACCTTTCGATCCAATGAATTTTATGCAATTTGTCATGACCATTTTAACTGTACGACGAAGAAGATAGAGCGATTTTACTCAAATTGCTACGACATTTTTTAATTAATGAGATCTCGCCCTGGATTATGCCAATTGTCAATATTACTACATATTCTTCGCCGGTTCTTCCCTTGAACAAAGTCATATCTCCAACAGCCTCTTCAGCAGCGTTCTTTTCGGCTAAGTTTCGAGCAGCGAATCTCCGGTGGAAAATTAGTTAATGGCGATAGTTTGATCACTCAAAATTTGATAATTAACGATTACCACATGTGTGGTATGATGTTTATAGAGACATATTCAGTAATCTAAATATATATGTTTGTCAAGTATATGGATATATTAGTATTATTAATGTAAATATTATTAATTATGAGTATAAGTATAATAATATATAAAGTTATTTGTACATAATTTATTAAAAATAATTGAAAGTTAATACAATTTTTTATTAAAAACTTGAAAGAATAAATATATATTAATAATAATATAAATTCAGCTTTAAGAACTAAAGCATTAATAATATATTAAGTAAGTAGATGTGAAATAATTATTAAACATCAGTATTAAGTAAATATATTATATTAATATTATTAAGATATTAATATAAATTTATATAATAATATATATTTTGATGTATTAAGTACGTGGTTCTCAAATAATTATTATACATTCATTTTAATGTGAAATATATTATGTTAGAGACGTTTTAAAACAATCCTTGGTGCCATAATTTTTTAAGCGCAGTTTGGGTTCTTAAGGCATACAATGATAGATGATGCATTGGCTATAGTCGAGAAAGTCCTTCATTGGTTAAAAAGATCAGTCATTTTTAAGTCGTAATCAAATTGGATCTCTCCAAGGCCTACAATCGAGTCACCTAGACCTTTCTCTATCATGTCCTAATCAAAATTGGGATGGTACTTTTGGTGATCACTTGGATAAGGGGTTGTAATGTCATTCACAATCCTATTCAATGGTGCACCTTCCAACTTTTTCTGGGCGACTAGAGGGATAAGACAATGATTCCCCCTTTGGCTTTTGTTCTTCCTCTTAGTAGTTGAAGCTCTGACTAATCTTATTTCAGAGCCAACAATGTTATGGTCAATAAGAAGGTTAAAAGTATCAGACCAATAATCTATTTCCCACATGTTGTTCATGGATGATGTCCTCTCTTGCACAAAATGGATCTTTGTTATATCTCAGTCTTTAAAAAGGGTGATTGAATTGTTTTATAAAGTCACTAGGATGGAAATAATCCCTCGAAAGTAAAAAATGACAATCTCTTCCCCAGCGGGCCAAGACCTCCACTATATCCAAAACATGTTTCCCTTCCAAAGTTTAAATATGGATTTAGGATTCAAATACCTAGGGTTTCAATTAAATCTGGATAGGTATAGATAAGTCAACTAGATATCGTTGGTAAAAAATGTGGGGGCACAAGTGTCACTTTGGGTGAACCTTTTATTTTCAACAGGAGGTCATCTAGTCCTCCTTAAATTGGTGTTAGAGAGAATACATGTCTTCTTGACGCGCAGTGGAGAAAATACTTGCAGTGGTGTAACTTTTTTGTTATGTGCCTTTACGCTTTGTAGTTTTTCTTTTATACGACGCATAGTCCTGAAGAGTTGTCTTGAGGTTGTTCATTATTTCGTTCCACATACATTTGTTGTTCAATTGATGTGGATTTATGGGGTTCTTCAGACGTGGTACTTTGTTATTCGATTCTGATATGTGAAAAACACAATTGACATCAATTCTTTTTCTCTTAAAATATTTATAGATGTATATGTTTTGTTAAAAAAACAATTCTGTTCATTTTGAGCCCATAAGCCTGTAGTGTTTGAACCATTCTCTTACACCATTGGTAATGTGTTGGCCCTCGACCAAGTTTTGGGGAAACTTTGGTCAGTTTTGGAGGTTTTGGCCCACTTTTGGACTTCAACACGTTGGTCAAAGTAGGAGCGCCCAGACAGAGATGAGATCACAGATCTCAACTATTTTGAGGGTTATGTGGACCCAGTAAGGGGTTCTCTGGGATTTGTAACGGGTTTACGGGATGTCGGCCCATGGGCTTTCCCCATGATTAGGACTTATTGTATGATTTTGTAAAGTATAAATAAAGGGGAATGTATTGTAGAAGTAGTAGTTTTGTGTGCAAAGGAATGTATGTGGTCGAGGCTTTGTGCTCGACTGTGATTTTGTAGGCTGTGCTTAGTGCTTGTGATGCTTAGTGTGGAGTAGGTGCTAAATGTCATGATAAGATATTTTAGCTCTATGAATTTGACCTATTTTTGGAAGGTAAAGAAGGAGGATCTAGTGCTTAGTGTGTATATCTCTTGTCTTGTGCAAAGTTCGACTCTGTGGCTTAGTGCATAGGAGTGACTGGACGTAAGATTTTTCCGAATAATAAAGAGGCAAAGTTGTTTGTGGACATAGCCCCACCCTGGGGTGAACCACGTATATTTGGTGTCTCGTGGCTTTCTTTGTGCAGTGTCATTTTTGTTACACATTTTCTTAGTGCTTTGATTATGATGTGTACTGAATATATAATTTGTTGCTTAAGTACTTTAATTATGTTAAAGGGTAAATGAATGATAGACTTAACTGACAGTGCTAAGTGCTCAGGGTGCAATATCACTTGTTGTTACTTTGCTTATTTGTCTTTGACTATGATCTGCAGTGTTAATGAGGTTAATAAACTAATGCATGTTCACTTCCTAAGAGTTAACAAAATATTTTGTGAAGTGCTCTTATCACAGAGTCATGTCCCAGCATGGTTACAGACACCTGCGTCCTATAACCCCTCTTGCTTCTACCTCGGGTGAGACTTTGCCTGCTTCGAGGGTGTTGCCGAAAGGGTCGGTAGTCGGGTTTTTGTTGGTGCGTTGTTAAGCATTGAACCTTGGGTCTGCCCTTGTGCCAACAAATTGTTCTGTTGCCGGGACAGAAATTGTGATTATCAGGACCTGAAACTGTGATTGTTGGGAACCGAAGTAAAGAAAAATAAAAGCTCTGTGCAGAGGTATGCTGCTGAAGTGAGCATTACTCTACTTTAGTTGAGAATATTTGTGCCAAGAAAGTAACTTGTTCTAAATAAAAGAGGTAAGATTCTAAAAGAGGCAAGCTGTTTTCTTTTGTAAGAGAAAGATAAGTGAAAATTTTTGTTTTGAAGGCATGAATTTAAGTATGTTTAATAGATCTTGTCATAGTCTGAAGGCTAGGGTGAATTTTAAAGAAACAGTTGATTCGAGTAAATTTAATGGAAATGAAGAAAGATATGTTATTCCTATGCATAGAAAGAGTTTTTGGACTGATAAGTGGTTGCAGGAACCTAGAATGAATTTTTGCAGATTACAGGTCGAGCACTATGATCCTAGGGGAAGTGCACAGTACAAAAAAGATTGGGGAACATTTAAGAGAAAAAGAGGATTTACTTTTTGTTATCATTGCATAAGGTCATGACATCTTTCTAAGGAATGCCCAGAGGTAGGCCCTCTTTGTCTTTGTTGTAAGGTTGTTGGTCATAAGGTTGAGGATTGTCCAAGGATTATTGCTAAAGTTGAAGGGAGGCACATAAGACAAGAAAATTATGAAAAGAGTCAAGAGACTAAGGGTATGTTAGAAATTCATAAAGAGAAAAGGTCAGAGGAAGCTCAGACTATGCTATTACAGTTGGAAGAAACAATGGATGTTCATAAATATGTCATTTTACCAAAAAGCCTAAAAGCAAAACAACGCATAAGTGCAAGAATAAAAGACTTCAACATAGAATCTATAGTCTTGGATGAAGACACAAGTGAATATTATGACATAAGAAACTTGGGAAGTTTTAGGAAAGCCTATTGTGGTACCTTCTTTAGGAAGGATAGGCTTGTTTAAGGGAAAGATGATAACATTATGTGGAAGACTAACTACTATACCTATTATTTTTCAAGGAACATGGATTGAAGAATAATTTGAAGTCATTAGGTTTGTTGAGGACAATGCCCCTTTCCCACTTTTGTTAAGTAAGACTTGGATTTAGAAGGGTCAGATCATAAGGAAAGCAGAGGAAGAAGCTACAAAAAATAAAAAACAATAATTAAGGGATCTCATAGCTAGGAAAATAGACTAGATAAGAGAAGAACGAGAGGAGAAGTCGAAACAACAGAGCAAAGTAACAACGCAGGAGGGATATAAAGCAAAAGAATTAGCTATCAAGGTTGAGAGAATGCTAGAAGGCTTGAAGGACCTATCTATCCAAGAGAGAAGTGTGCCCACTTAGGAAGTTATAAGAAAAATGATATTAACTTCAGAACCTTTGAGGGTACCTCAATAGTGTGAAGCCACTATGCTAGGGGAGGATAAGAATAAAAATGGAAAGACGATTCCAGAAAAAGTTAAAGAGACTCAGATAATAGGAAAGAAGGCAATGAAGCTCAATAAAGATAAGGATAAGTTGGAAAAGCTACAAGAAGTTAAGGAAACCAGATGAAAGACTTCGCAAACTGAAACATCGTAGGAGGTGCGTGACCAGAGGGATGAGTCCACCAAAAACATAGTAGGAAGTATAAAATACCTCGCCTCAACATGTAAACAATTGAGTGACAAAAGCACCCAGATGTATGAACGCCTCGCTAAGGATCCAGAGTTAAAGAAGCTAGAGGCTCAGTTACATGAAGCAAAACAACAAGTACTTTTAGTGCAGGCACAGATGAAATTTCTCACAATAGTGGAAAGGATGAAGAGATCTTAGGAGCAATGCACAGTACAACAACAAATCACTCCCCTCCAGGGTAAGGTGATGGAAGTAACATATAATTTACAACTTGTGCATTAAAAATCTTGCAAGGTGTTCAAGGAGATCAATGGCCAAGGTTCATAGTTATATCAAGTAGTTGCAAGAATAGAACAACACATGGAAGGGCCTATTATAGAGCAGTCAGTCCAGGAGCTCGTTAAGCAAGAGGCCTAGGTGAGGCAGCAAGTAGAGGCAACTCGAGTTAAGCTCAAGGATTTTGAAGAAGCATTGTTCGTACTTGAGTGACTCAAGATGAGTCACAGGTGAGTTTTGGGGGCATGTTGGCCCTCGACCAAGTTTTGGGGAAACTTTGGTTAGTTTTGGAGGTTTTGGCCCACTTTTGGACTTCGACATGTTGGTCAAAGTAGGAGTGCCCACGCACAGTTGAGATCACGGATCTCACCTATTTTGAGGGTTATGTGGACCCAGTAAGGTGTCGTCTTGGCTTTGTAATGGGTTTATGGGATGTTAGCGCATGGGTTTTCCCCATGATTAGGCCTTATTGTAAGATTTTGTAAACTATAAATAAAGAGGAATGTATTGAAGAAGCAGTAGTTCTCTGTGTGAATGAATGTATGTGGTCAATGCTTTGTGCTCGACTATAATTTTGTAGACTGTGCTTAGTGCTTGTGATGCTCAATGTGGAGAAGGTGTTAAGTGTCATGATAAAGAGATTTTGACTCTGTGCATTTGACTTATTTGTTGAAGGTAAATAAGGAGGATCTAATGCTTAGTGTACAGATCTCATGTCTTGTGTGAATTTTGACTTTGTGGCTTAGTGCACAAGAGTGACTGGATGTAATATTTTGGTGAATAATAAATAGGCGAAGTGGTTTGTGGACATAGCCCCACCTTAGGGTGAACCACGTATATCCGTTGTCTCATGGTTTTCTTTGTGCAGTGTCATTTATATTATGCATTTTCTAATTCTTTTATTATGATGTGTAATGAATATATATTTTTTTGCTTAAGTACTTTACTTATGTTAAAGGGTAAATGAATGATAGCCTTAACTCACAGTGCTAAGTGCTCAGGGTGCATAATCAATTGTTGTTACTGCACTTATCTATCTTTGATTATGCTCTGCGGTGTTAATGATGTTAATAAACTAATGCATGTTCACTTCCTAAGCATTAAAATAATATTTTGTGAAGTGCTCTTATCACAGAGTCATGTCCCAGCCTGGTTACAGACACCTCCATCCTGTAACCCCCCTTGTCTTTACCTCGGGTGATACTTTGCTTGCTTCGCAAGTGCTGCCGAAAAGGCCGACAGTCTAGATTTTTTTGGTGCGTTCTTAAGCATTGAACCTTGGGTCTGCCCCTATGCCAACAAATGGTTCCATTTTCCGGACAAAAACTGTGATTGTCAGGACCTGAAACTGTGATTGTTGGGTACAGAAGTAAAGAAAAAGAAAAGATTTGTGCAGAGGTCTACTGTGGAAGTGCACATTACTCTACTTGAGTTGTGAATCTTTGTGACAAAAATGTAAGTTGTTATGAAAAAAAGAGGCAATATTTGTGCTTTAGTGAGAGAAAGATAAGTGAAAATTTTTGTTTTAAAAGCATGAATTTAAGTATGTTTAATAGATTTTTCCTAGTCTTAAGGCTAGGGTGCAGTTCAAAGTAATAATTGATTTGAGTAAATTTAATGGAAATGAAGAAAGATATGTTATTCCTATGCATATAAATATTTTTTGGACTGATAAGTGGATGCAAGAACCTAGAATGAATTTTTGCAGATTGCAGATCCAACACTATGATACTAGGAGAAGTGCGCACTACATAAAAGATTGGGGAACATTTAAGAGAAAAAGAGGATTTATTTTGTGTTATAATTGCAAAAGGTCGAGACATCTTGCAAAGGAATTCCCTGAGGTAGGCCCTATTTGTCTTTGTTGTAAGGTTGTTGGTCATAAGGTTGAGTATTGTCCAAGGATTATTGCTAAAGTTGAAGGGAGAGACATAAGAGAAGAAAATTATGAAAAGAGTCAAGAGACTAAGGGTATGTTAGAAATTCATAAAGAGAAAAGGTTAGAGGAAGTTCAGACTATGTTATTACAGTTGGAAGAAACAATGGGTGTTCATAAAGATGTCACTTTACGAGAAATCTTGAAAGCAAAACAATGCCTAAGTGAAAGAATAAAAGACTTCAACATAGACTCTATAGTCTTGGATGAAGACACAAGTGAATATTATGACAGAAGAAACTTGAGAAGTTTTGGGAAAGCCTATTGTGGTACCTTCTTTAGGAAGGATAGGCTTCTTTAAGGACAAGATGATAACTTTATGTGGAAGAGTAACTATTGTACCTATTATTGTTCATGGAATATCGATTGAAGAAGAATTTGAAGTCATTAGGTTTGTTAAGGACAACAGCCCTTTCCCACTTTTGTTAGGTAAGACTTGGATTGAGAAGGATCAGATCATAAGGAAGGAAGACGAGGAAGCTACATAAAATAAAAAGAAATAATTAAGGGATCTCATAGATTATTAAAATAGACCAACTAAGAGAAGAACGAGAGGATAAGTCGAAGCAACATAGAAAAGTAACAAAGAAGGAGGGACAAAAAGAAAAAGAATTAGCTATGAAGGATGAAAGAATGCTAGAAGGCTTGAATGACCTATCTATCCAAGATAGAAGTGTGCTCACTCAGGAAGTTTTAAGAAAAGGGATTTTAACTTCATAACCTTTGAGGGAACCTCAACAATGAGAAGCCACTATGCTAGGGGAAGATAAGAATAAAAATGGAAAGAGGACTCCAGAAACAGTTAAAGAGACTCAAATAACATGAAACAAGGAAAGGAAGCTTAATAAAAAGGAGGATAAGTTGGAAAAGCTACAAGAAGTTAAGGAAACCAGATGGAAGACTTCACAGACTAGAACCCCGCAAGAGGTGCGTGACCAGAGGGAGGAGTCTACAAAAAACATTGTAGCACATGTATAAAATCCATCACCTCGACATGTAAATAGTTGAGTGACAGAAGTGCCTAGACATATGAACACCTTGACGAGATTCCAAAGTTAAATAAGCTAGAGGTTTAGTTAAATGATGCGCAACAACAAGCATTTTCATTGCAGGCGCAAATAAAGTTTCTCACAATAGTGGAAAAAATGAAGAGATCTGAGGAGCAGCGCACAGTACAACAACAAATCACTTCCCTCTAGGGAAAGGTGATGGAAGTAACACATAAGTTACAGCCCGTGCAGGATGAATCTTGCAAGGTGTTCAAGGAGATAGATGGCTAGGTTTCACAATTACATGAAGTAGTTGCAGCAGTAGAACAATGGATCAAAGGGCCTATTACAGAGAAGACAGTCTAGGAGCTCGTTGAGCAGGAGACTCAGGCGAGCCAGCAAGTCGAGGTAGCTCGAGTTAATCTCAAGGATTTTCATGTAGCATTGTTTGTTCCTGATTGACTCGGAATGAGTCATAGGTGAGTGTTGGGGGGTTGTTGGCCCTCAACCAAGTTTTGGTTAAAATTTGGTCAATTTTGGAGGTTTTGTCCCACTTTTGGACTTTGACACGTTGGTCGAAGTAGGAGCACCCAGGCGGAGCTAAGATCACAGATCTCACCTAGTTTGAGGGTTATGTGGACCCAGTAAGGGGTCCTCTGGTATTTGTAATGGGTTTATGGGATGTCATCCCATGGGGTTTCCCCATGATTACACCTTATTGTAAGATTTTGTCAAGTATAAATAAAGAGGAATGTACTATAGAAGTAGTATTTTTGTGTGCGAAGGAATGTATGTGGTCGGCGCTTTGTTCTCTACTGTGATTTTGTAGACTATGCTTAGTGCTTGTGATGCTCAATGTGGAGCAGGTGCAAAGTGTCGTGATAAAATATTTTGGCTCTGTGCATTTGACATATTTTTGGAATGTAAAGAAGGAGGATCAAGTGCTTATTGTGCAAATCTCTTGTCTTGTGTGAAGTTCGACTCTGTGGCTTGGTGCACAGGAGTGACCGAATGTAAGATTTTGGCAAATAATAGAAAGGTGAAGCAGTTTGTGGACGTAGACCTACCTTGGGGTGAACGATGTATATCTAGTGTCTCATGGTTTTATTTGTGAAGTGTCATTTATCTATGATTTTCTAGACTGTGCTTAGTGCTTGTGATGCTCAGTGTGGAGTAGGTGCTAAGTGTCATGATAAGAGATTTTGGCTCTGTGCATTTGACCTATTTTTGAAAGGTAAAGAAGGAGGATCAAGTGCTTATTGTGTAGATCTCTTGTCTTGTGTGAAGTTCGACTCTGTGGCTTAGTGAACATGATTGACTGGATGTAATATTTTGGCGAATAATAAAAAGGCGAATTAGTTTGTGGAAGTAGACCCACCTTGGGGTGAACCACGTATATCTGGTGTCTCATGGTTTTCTATGTGCAGTGTCATTTATGTTATGAATTTTCTTAGTGCTTTGATTATGATGTGTAATGACTATATATTTTGTTGCGTAAGTACTTTAATTATGTTAAAGGGTAAATGAATGCTAGACTTAACTCACAGTGTTAAGTGCTCAGGGTGCATAATCGCTTGTTGTTACTGTGCTTATTTGTCTTTGATTACGCTCTGCGGTGTTAATGAGGTTAATAAACTAATGCATGTTCACTTCCTAAGAGTTTACATAATATTTTGTGAAGTTCTTTTATCACAAAGTCATGTCCCTGCCTAGTTATAGAAACCTGCATCCTGTAACCCCCCATGCTTCTACCTCGAGTGAGACTTTTCCTGCTTCACATGTGTTTCCAAAAGGGTCAGTAGCCTAGTTTTTTTTGGTGTGTTGTTAAGAATTGAACCTTGGGTCTACCCCTATGCCAACAAATGGTTACGTTGTCCGGACAAAAACTATGATTGTCGAGACCTGAAACTGTGATTGCTGGAAACTGAAGTAAATAAAAAGAAAATCTTTGTGCAGAGGTCTGTTGCTGAAATGTGCATTACTCTACTTTAGTTGTGAATAATTGTGCCATGAAATTAAGTTGTTCCGAATAGAAGAGGTAAGATTCTAAAAGAGTCAAGCTTTGTTCTTTGGTAAGAGAAAGATAAGTGAAAAAATTTGTTTTGAATTTACGTATGTTTAATAGATTTTTTCCTAGTCTAAAGGCTAGGGTGTAGTTGAAAGAAAGTGTTGATTTGAGTAAATTTAATGGAAATGAAGAAAGATATGTTATTCCTATGCATAGAAATATTTTTTGGATTGATAAGTGCATGTAGGAACCTAGAATGAATTTTTGCAGGTTGCAAGTCCAATGCTATGATCGTAGGGGAAGTGCACAGTACAGAAAATATTGGTGAACATTTAAGAGAAAAAGAGGATTGACTTTGTGTTATAATTGCAGAAGGTTAGGACATCTTGCTAAGGAATTCCCCGAGGTAGGCCCTATTTGTATTTGTTGTAAGGTTGTTGGTCATAAGGTTGAGTATTGTCCAAGGATTATTGCTAAAGTTGAAGGGAGGGACATAAGACAAGAAAATTATGAAAAGAGTCAAGAGACTAAAGGTATGTTAGAAAGTCATGAAGAAACAATTTCAGAGGAAGTTCAGACTATGCTATTACAATTGGAAGAAACAATGTGTTATCACATAAACTTGTCAGAGTCTTGTGACTTTGGGGTTTTTGCTAAGTCTCTAATTTTTCCTGTCTCTCCTCCTTTTTTGCAGATCCAATCGTAAGGTTTTTCCTTTCATCTTATATATCTCCTCTTTTTCCTACCTAAGAGGTGTCAGCCCTAATCCTTTCTGTTTTCTCTAAGGTTTATCACTTCTCTCTCCTTGTCTCTATCACTGATCCTTTTTCCTTCCTGAGCCCTCAGTCAGTAATCCAAGTATTTATTTATAGAGGCTGCAGCCATAAGCACAAGTGCATCACTTAGAGATATCTGATATGGACTTGAATCAAGCGAGCAAGCAAGTTCAGTTTGGCAGAGGAAATTTCATTTCACAATTCAGAGATTAACAACAAATTATAAGCGTGGGAATCGAGAGTTTGTAACATTGTTGAAGTTATTTGTAAAGGATTTGAATCCCCGAAACCTGAAATCAACAGGAGACATCCGATCTAGTAGGACGTCTAGCACCAGATCCGAACCATAGAGGAAGTCATTTTGAGAAAGCTGAAGTGAGAAAGGCCAATGCCCTGAGTCCCGAAATCTCGATGGCCCGAGATCTTGAAATGCCAATATCCATCGACTGGGTTGTCCGATCAAAGGGGACGCGTGGTGCCTGGTTCAAGAGAGAACAATTTCTCAACTCAGAGGTTTGAGAATGGAGCACGACACGAAGTTGTGAAATGAAAAGTTGTGAAATGCGAAATCGCGAAGCGCCTGGGAATTAGGCCCACTATCATAGCCCTCGATAATATGAAAGTAGGGCGATGAAGAAAGGGAAAGCACCTGTTGAGAAATGGGCGACTGAAATTGTTCAAGGAAGTGATTATGGCTGTCAAATTCAAAGTAAATCCAACCATCAATCTAGATGGTTCATTTCGTGGGATTGAGCATCAACATATTTGAAATCAAGGGGAGTGAATATTCCTGAAATGAGAGATTCCAAAATTCCATTTGGGATATGCATAAGGTCATGTCCTGAGGTCATGTGGAGTGATGGATAGGAGTTGCACCAAGGGCCAGAAGATATCTTCTTGGTCTCATCAGAATATATGCATGGTTTGGAGGCGTCGGGCTTATCTCAGAGGAGTCATGAACGTCTCCTGGAACATTCATGGGTGTCAGGCTCCATCCTAATCCCAATGAAAGTAGTTAATGGAAATGTGGGAGGTTGTTGAAACCTCATCTCAACCCATAAATGGAAAGTTGATTGTGGAGGCAAAATGTCAGTCGAAAGTTACCCTATTAACGGATTCTCCTGCAAAGCCCATACAGATATGAGATCGCGTCTGACAGAAGAATGCAAGTGCAGACTAACAGAAGAAGATGTAGTCACAAATATTTTATTGGAGTGGCCAGGTCACATTCCAGGTGGTGGCAGCTATTCTGGGTATAAATACTCAGTTCTGATATTTTGTTAAGGTTGATGGTTGAGCTAAGCTCTCATATTGTAAAATTTTTAATGAAGCTTCTGGTTCTCTGGTTGTGTGTTTCCATTTGATACTTCTTGTTTAATGACAATCATCTTTCTTAAAATCTCTTTTTCTTCTCATATTGAAGACTCAGGAATGGGTGATCAAGTCGAGTTGTTGTGATTGCATTGTAATGTATGATTGATTACAATATTGTTACAAAGTTTTTAGTTTCCTAATGTTTTGGGTTCAAGAGGATCTTGTATTCGAATATTTTCCTCCCTAGGCTGCTGGAAGACCCGATGTCCATAACAGACCTCTACATTTCCTCACCAGTTCTGCCCCCTACTCACCATTTACTACAACTAATTGACTGAAGTTGAATCCATACCTCACTTGCTCATGCATTGCCTGGTCCAGATTTCTGAGTTAAAGCGACACTTTCTTGCATCTGTGCCCATTTGACCCCCTTTAATTTATTAATTGTGACATACAAACTGATGGGTACTGGGCTTACCTCTATTGCAATCCAGAGGTGATTTCTAGTGCTAACATTTGTGGTGTCATTTCTTAGGACGAACTGAAGATTTTCCCTGGGATTGAATGACAAATGTTACTGGTTCTGAAAGTGCATAGGAAATCAGAACATTGAAGATTTCAGTTGTGCACCTGGCAACTCCAGTGATACAACTCCGTGATTTCATCTGTGCATTATAGAGGCAGACACACGAGGTATAATACTTGATTGCCTTTAGAAAGACCCAAATATGACCCAGAGAAAATTATCATAAAGTGACTGACCGATCTGGAAGGCACTTCTACTGCTGAACCAGGTATTTCTGTTGATTTTCACTATCTGCCTATAGAAAATCGAGTAGTTGTCTCTCATTTTCCTATTACACCATCTGTTGCAGCTTCTAGAAGTTTAAATTTTGGGAGTTTTCCTACTGATTTCCCCTCTCCCAGTTTCACTACTCCTCCTCCTATTATAGTTGTTGCTTTTATAGGGAGGGAAACCTCTGTTCCCTCAATCCCTAAGGCCTTTTCTCGAGATACTCAGTTGTTTCCCTTTTTTCCCAGAAGCACACCTCCAATCTCCCTTTCTTGAAATCCATCTCCACCTGCTTCTCCTCCTATTCACACTCCAATGGTAGGAAAAAATCCTCCCAGAACCATAATGGAAGCTATAATAGTTGTTAGGAATTCCCTTCTTATTTTTCCTCAACCTCTGAATTCCCTCCCAGCGTATGGCTACCTAAGTTCACCGGTGAGGATCTTTGTTCATAGCCTTGATGGTGAAGCTAGGAATTGATTTAGGGTCTTGCTCCCTGGATCTATTGGTAGAATTGAATCCCTAGATAAAGTGTTCCTAAATGATTGGGGAGACAAGAAATATCTCAGGTACTATATTATAGAGTTTGGGGCTCTGAAGAAAGATGAAGGGGAATCTGTGTCTGATTTCTCCAAGAGGTTTAATAAAATGTATAATAAAATTCCCACTGAAGTCAAGACTACAAAAACCTCTGCAAAGATTACTTATGATAGCGCTTTTGATCCTGACTTTTGTATCCTACTAAGAGAAAGAAGAGCTACCTCATTGGCTCATATGCAAGATGCATCCCTTGATGTAGATTCTAATATATTTGTAGATGATAAAATTAGGAGAAAGGATGACAAAGACAAAAGAAGAGGGAGGTTTGAAGTCTCAACCTTTGGTTCCTCTACCTCCAATCCTCAAGTTGATCAAACTTACTATTTTAGTAAAATATATTCTTGCAGAGATGGAGAAGTTGAAGCTTGAAGGAATACAAAACTATAGAAATCCAAAAAATGTTGATAATAGAGGTAAATTCAGGAGACCTAACAACGCTCCTCAAATTCTTCCAAGAGAGAAGAGGAACAGAGATAGAAATGATCAGAACATCCAGACCCCTCTCCAAAATAATCTTGTTACAGATGATGAAGGTGAGGATGAGGGCTTTGATCCTGAAATCCACTATCTTGGAGGTACCTCTTCCTTTCCTCATTTGACTCAATCTACATATGAGGAATATCTCATGGACAACCAACTTAATGAGTTGAGTAAGGGATATAAGGCCAACACCAGCCCAAACAGATATAATCTGAGGTCCAAGAATAAACAAGGAAAGCCTGATCTTCCTGACCATCCTACCAAAGTAGAGAAGCCTACCAAAGATATAGCAGACAACAACAAAGGTAAGAAGGAGCAAGCACCCTCTCTAGTAATTAAAGTTCATGTTCTATAAGTGAAGGAGATTATGAAGCATTCTCCCTTTTTGAATGTTGAACATGAAATCCAAAAACTAAGAATCCATATCCCCCTTTTGGAACTGGTCAAGCATGAATTTTTCGAAAGAAGCTTCTCTAAACTATTGCAGTCTAAACCTATGTCTCATCCCACAGACTCAGTCAATTTGCAAGATGAAAATCTAGTTGTCATATTAGGACCTTTGGTAGAAGATAGAGATGATTCCTACCCTCCCTTCTACACTTCATTGAACATCCATGATAAGGTGTTGCATAACTTCTTAATGGATTCAAGAGCTTCCCATAATCTTATGCCTAAGATCGTCATGGAATAACTCAGGTTGGAAGTCACAAAAACCTACCACGACCTGTATTCTTTTGATTCCAGGAAGGTGAAGTGCCTTGGGGTTATTAAAGACCTGGTGATGTCCCTATTCTAACTTCCGATGAAGAGCATAGTCATGGATATCGTATTGGTTGATGTTTCCCCAAAGTTCGGAATGCTAATATCTAGATATTGTATAAAGAGATTGAGGGGGACCTTGCATATGGACCTTTCATACACCACCATTCCTGTGTTCGGGGGTGAACAAAGGAGACTTTACAGGGGAGCTAAGTTGGCATACATTATTAGTGATTAAGCAAACCCCATGAACTGTCCTATTTTTTTTGCTTGACACAGATTTGGGACCTAGTTTGTTGCAACTCACTGACGCTCATGATCCCCCTCTTAAAATCAGAAAGTAGTCCTTTACTCTCTGTGAATTTTATGCTCTGATTACCACTATTTGGAAGATGTTCTTTGATGGAGCCTCTACTAGAGAATATGGTGGTGTTGGAGTAGTCCTTGTTTCATTTGTTTAGGAAATTGTATCTCTGTCTTACAAGTTGGAATTTCAAACTACCTATAATGTGGCAGAATATTAAGATCTTGTTTTGGGTTTAAGGGCTGCAAAGGACATGGGAGTGGAAGAGATATCAATTTGGGGACGCTAAGTTAATTTTCCATCAAGTTGAAAATCTCTACCAAGCTAAGCACCCTAGGCTAAGAAGTTATAGAAATGAAATGTGGGACTTTGTTGACAATTTTTTCCTAGATTTCAACATCTCATTTATTTCAAGAGAAGAAAACAGCATGGTTGTTTCTCTAGCTATTTCAACAAGCAATTTCAGAGTCCCTTTGCCACCAAAGATCAAGTATGATGTTGAAGTAAATTACAGACCCTCTATACCTGACAATGTCAAGCATTGAAAGATATTTAAGGATGTTCTTGAGATCAAAAGGTTCCTTTAGACTATTGATGAGTTTTATGCACTACATATTGATCAAGATTAATATTCTGAATGTAATCCTCATGTAGATGTTTTCCTGAACAAAATCGCTAATCATCATATTGTCAGTTGCCTAGCAATCAAATTTATAAGGGACTAGTTCCTTTGGAAAGACTATTTGAAAGAAACGATGTGGCAGTGAATGTTAAAGGATCGGCTAATGATGTTGATGTAGCTGAATGCAACGTGGGTACAGAGAAAGAAACAAAGGACCGAATATGTTTAGTTGTTAAGAGAGTTTGTTGATGTGTTTGCTTGGACTTATGAAGACCTCATAACATATGACATGAATGTCATTGAGCATAAGATCCCACTGAAGGAGGAGGCCAAACCATTCAGGATGAAATTAAGACAAATAAATCCTATGTTGTTGCCTATTATGGAGAAAGAGGTAAAGAAGTTGTTGGACGCCCAAATCATTGTCCCTTTGAGATATTCTAAATGGGTGGCCAACTTGGTCCCGATGAGAAATAAGAGTGGATAAATCAGACTCTGTGTCGATTTCAGAAACCTAAAAAAAAACTCAAAGAAGGACAATTACCCTTTGCCAAAGATGGAACAAATATTGCAGAGGGTAATAGGTGCATCTAGGATTTCCATGATCGATGGATTTTCTGGATACAATCAAATCTCTGTCCTGCTTGAAGACAAAGAAAAGACAACCTTCACCACTCCTTGGGGCACATTCATGTATGGAAAAATTCCTTTTGGATTGATGAACGTAAGAGAAACCTTCCAACGAGCCATGGAAATCACCATCATTGGAGAAAGAGACAAGTTTTTGGTCATCTATGTGGATGACATAACAGTCTTCTTCAAATCTAATAAAGAACATTGTCAACATCTAAGAAAGGTCTTCTCAAAATGGAGAAGGTTTGGTCTCTCCCTAAATCCCAAGAAGTCTTTATTTGCCATGAAGGAAGGAGAACTTTTGGGACACATTATATCAGCTGTGGTTGTCAGGATTGATTCAAGAAGGGTAGAATCTATTAAAGCCTTATCACATCCTAGATCTAAGAAAGAAGTTCAGTACTTCCCGAGGAAAATAAATTTTCTAAGAAGGTTTGTTTCAAATTTTGTTGAATTGGTGAAACATATCAGAGCCATGCTCAGGAAAGGGAAGGAAGTAAAATGGATTGATGAGTCCAGAGAATCCTTCAACCAAATCAAGAAGGCACTAACTAAATCCCTTGTGCTAATCAATCTTGATTATTCCAAAGATTTTTTTATTTTTTTCCTTTTCTTCATTTGATATAGTGGTCGATGTTTTATTATAGAAGAATGATGTAGGGCTTGAGCAACCTATTTCTTTTTTAAACAGAGCACTAAGAGACACAGAGGTCAGATATGACATCATGGAGAGGTAGGCCTATGCCTTGGTGAAATATCTTAAGGCTTTCAGAGTATATGTTTTGCATTCGAAGATCATTACATATGTTCCTTCATCTCCTGTGAAGGACATTCTCATTCTTCTTGAAAAAGACGGGTGAAGGAGCAAGTGGATTGCCAAAATATTTGAATTCGATCTATAAATAAAACACACCAAACTAGTTAAAGGCCAGGGTTTAGCCAAGTTGTTGGCTGAATATAATTGTAAATATTTGGAGGTTAAATTCAACAACAATTGCTCAGAAAATCAACAAGATGGGTTGTCTGATAAAAGTCCTCAGGACAGCCCTTCGTTGGAAGAATGCGCTTGGTACAAATATATCATATCTTTTTTGTAAATGTTGCAACCTCCAGATGGAATGGGGAGGAGAAAGAAAAGATATTTAAATCTCAAAGCAATTAGATATTGCCTTATCGACCAGGATTTGTATTGGAAAGACCCTCTAGGAGTGCTTTTGAGATGCTTGGACCCACAGGACGCCCAAAGGATTATGTTTGATTTCATGACATCCTATGTGGGGGACATCACTTCTGGAGAACTATAGCCTACAAAATTCTCAGGACTGGGTACTTCTGGCCTACTTTGTTCGCTGATCTTTGTGTGAAAATTAGGGCTTGCATCAAATGTCAGAAATTCTATGGGAAGCACCAACTCAAGTCTTTGCCATTGAAGCCTATAGTAACTTCAAGACCCTTTTAGTAGTGGGGCCTAGATTTTATTGGGGAGATTCATCATCCTTCTAGTGGTCAACATAGATGGATCTTGACTTCCACTGATTACTTCACCAAATGGATAGAATCTATCCTCACAAGGTTTGGTTATCCGAAAAAGAATGTCACTAATAATGTTGCATCTTTTAGTGCCGAGCCATTAATCTAGTTTTGTGAGCAGTTTGGAGTTTCATTGATTCACTCAAGCCCTTACTACCCCCAAGGGAATGTACTAGGAGAGTCCTCTAACAAGAGCCTCATAAAAATCATCAAAAGACTGCTAGAAGACAACAAGAAGGCATGGGATTCAAAGCTCAAGTTTGCTCCGTGGGATGATAGAGTGACAACAAAGAGATCCCTGGGCACCTCTCCCTTCCAACTTGTATATGGGGCTAACGAGGTTTTTCCTTTTCATCTTGCCCTACCTGTGGCGAAATTCTTCCAAGACTTCCACGGAGAGCCTGACGATATGATCAAAAGAATTCATCAGCTGGTAGAAGTCCAGTAGACTAGAGAGCAGGTGATGGACAAAGCGCATGACAGTCAGTAGAAAATCAAGCAGACCTTTGATAGAAAAAGAAGTAAGGATGATTTCCAGCTAGGGGATCTAGTACTCAAATGGGATGCACACAAACACGACAAGGGAACACATGGTAAATTTGAAGCCCTTAGGATTGGACTCTTCAAAATTTTCGAGACACTTTCAAATAATACTTACAGGTTGTAGAATTTGGAGGGTGATAGATTTTTTAGTGGCCCTGTAAATGGACACTTCCTGAAATTTTTTTTGTTTAAAGCCAAGGTTTCCATCCCACCATTATAAATATCATTCTTGTTTTATGTTCTATTTGTTTTTTCATAGGAGACTCCATAGCCCAAAGCTAAGGAACTTGAACTGTTTGTTCTTGGCAGCTCGTAGGGAGCATGTCATCCCGTGTGGAGGCAAATGTTATCACATAAACTTGTCAAAGTCTTGTGAATATGGGGTTTTTGCCTAAGTCTATAATTTTTCCTGTCTTTCGTCTTTTTTTGCAGAAACAACCGTAAGGTTTTTCCTTTCGGCTTATAGTTTTCCTCTTTTGCCTCCCTGAGAGGTGTCGTCCCTAAGCCTTTATGTTTTCTATAAGTTCGATCACTTCTCTCTCCTTGTCTCTATCCCTGATCCTTTTTCCTTCCTGAGCCCTCAATCATTCATCCAAGTATTTGTTTACAGAGGCCGCAACGATAAGCACAAGTGCAACACTTAGAGATGTTTGATATGGACTTGAATCAAGCGAGCGAGCAAGTTCAGTTCGGTGGAGGAAATTTCATTTTGAAATTCGGAGATTAACGAAAAATTATAAGTGCAGGAATCGAGAGTTCAGAACGTTGTTGAACTTATTTGTAAAAGATCTGAATCCCCAAAACCCAAAATTAGCAGGAGCTGTCTGATCCAGCAGGACACGTGGCACCAGATTCGAACCACAGAGGAAGTCATTTTGGGAAAACTAAAGCGAGAAAGGCCAATGCCTCGAGTCCCAAAATCCCGATGGTTGGAGGTCCCGAAATGCGGATATCCATGTGGGTCGTTCGATCAAAGGGGATTCATGGTGCCTAATCCAAGCGATCATGATCTAGCGACTCAAAGGTTTGAGCATGGAGCACGACACGAAGTCGCGAAACACAAAGTTGCAAAACGTGAAATCATGAAGCACTTGGGAATTGGGCCCACGACCATAGCCCACGGTCATATGGAAACAGGGCCATGAAGAAAGGGAAAGGGCCTGTTGAGCAATGGGCAGTTGAAATTGTTCAAGGAAGTGATTTTGGTCGTCAAATTCAAAGTAAATCCGACCATCGATCTAGATGGGTCGTTTTGCATGATCGAGCATCAAAGTATTTAAAATCAATGGGAGTGAAGATTCCTGAAATGTGAGATCTTGAAATTCCATGTGGGACATGCGTAATGTCATGGACCGAGGTCACGTGAAGCGATGGATAGGAGCTGCGCCAAGGGTCAAAAGCATTTATCTTGGTCTCATCAGAAGATCTGTGTGGTTTCAAGGTGTCGAGCTTGTCTTGGAGGAGTTGGGAATGTCTCCTGGAACATTCATGGGTGTCAAGCTTCATCCCGATCCCAATGAATGTAGTTAATGGAAATGGGGGAGGTTGTTGAAACCTCATCTCACCCCATAAATGGAAAGAATGGAAAGCTAGCCATGGAGGCAAACTGTCAGCTGAAAGTTCCCATGTCAATAGATTCTCCTGCAAAGCCCATACTCATTTGAGCTCATGTCTAACAGAAGAATGCAATTGCAGATTGACAGAAGAAGATGCATATGCAAAGCTTTGAATGTAGTGGCCAAGTCACATTCCTGGTGGTGGAAATTGTTCTGGGTATAAATACTCAGTTTTGATATTTTGTTAAGGTCAATGATTGAGCTAAGCTACTGTATTGTAAAAGTTTTAATGAAGCCTCTGGTTCTCTAGTTTTGTGTTGCCATTTGAGACTTGTTGTTTAATGATAGTCATCTTCCTTATCATCTCTTTTTATTTTGATATTTAAGAGCCAGGCATGGGTGATCGAGTCAATTTGTTGTGGTTGTATTGTAATGTATGTTTGATTACAATATTGTTACGACGTTTTTAGTTTCTTGAAGTTTTGGGTTCAATAGGATCTTGTATTCGAAGCTTTTCATCCCTAGGTTGCTGGAAGACTCGATGTCCATAGTAGACCTCTACATTTCCTCACCAGTTCTTCCCCCTACTAACCTTTTTCTACAACTTACTGACTGAAGTTGAATCCAAACCTTACTTGATCTTGGATTGGTTGGTCCATATTTCTGAGTTAAAGCGATACATTCTTGAGTCTATGCCCATTTGACACCCTCTAATTTATTCATTGTGACATACAAACTGATGGGTTTTGGGCTCACCTCTGCCGCAATCCAAAGGTGACTTCTAGTGCTAACACGATGGATGTTCATAAAGATGTCAGTTTACCAGAAATACTAAAAGAAAAACAACACATAAGTGCAAGAATAAAAGACTTCGACATAGACTGTATAGTCTTGGATGAAGACATAAGTGAATATTATGACAAAAGAAACTTGGGAAGTTTTGTGAAGTCCTACTTTGGTACCTTCTTTAGGAAGGATATGATTGTTTAAGAGAAAGATGATAAATTTATGTGGAAGAGTAACTATTGTACCTATTAGTGTTCATGGAACATCGACTGGAGAAGAATTTGAAGTGATTAGGTTTGTTGAGGACAACGCCCCTTTCCCACTTTTGTTAGGTAAGACTTGGATTGAGAAGGACCAAATCATAAGGAAAGCAAAGGAAGAAGCTACAGAAAAGAAAAATCAATAATTAAGGGATTTCATAGCTAGGAAAATAGACCAACTAAGAAAATATATATTTTGTTGCTAGACTTATTTCCAAATCTTTTCTACTATACATTTATTTGCACTGCAAGCTTGTAATACTTATCAATATTCTTACATTTCGTTTCTATACCTAATCGAGACAAATTATATTTTCCAAATGTGGAAAGGACCTCTCACCCTTAATTATATTTGATAGTATATTTTCCTCTTTATCTTTATTAAAAGTATTACTCTACCCATATGGAAAATGGTTATAAACTTCTACATCATGAGTGAAGTATTGAGCTATCAATTTTTTAACCAACAATAGACCAAGGGCTCAAATCCACAATATTTATGGATTTCCTTTTTTCTTATATAAACATATAACATATACATAGTGCAATTAGTAAATCAAGGCTACCACCATGAAATCCTTACAACAAATCCTACAACCGTTTATGGACCTTTTATAATACCCTATCCTTAGGTGTTGGGTTTTCAAGTCTTCACGATCCTAGCCTTCTCGGGATGAGGATCCTTACGAATTTCCATAGTATGGTATTATACCACAATTGTTAATAGAGAAAGGAGACTTATCTTTCAAGTCACATTAACACTTGAGTTCATTAATAATTTGACTTTGTGTAAACTCGAGTTAAAATTTCATTCCAAGCCACATGGTTGGCACCATGAATATTTCTAGCATACTTCCACCTACAGAGTACTTGAATTATTAAACTTTTTTGGTATACGAGCTCATATACAGCTCTACCTTCTATTCTTTTGATTGTAAATTATTGAAACTATTGCTCGACTTACCGGCATAGGGTTTCACAATTTCTTTTGGAAATCTAACAGATAACTCAAGAAACCCATAATGATATCTTGAGGTAACACTGGTGCACTCTATATACATCTAATTTCCTTTGTTATCTCGCATAACTCAATTTCTAAATGATTTATGCGATTTTCATAGGGTTATTTTGTTAAGAAGAGCAAACGGTTGGTCGCCATTTAAATTCGTTGGTCTTCCAACTTTTACTAGGTACAAACTGTCTGTATATACCTCATATATGATATATGTTTTATGTTTATATATATATGGATATCATATATAATGATCCGTTAATCCTATGTTCTTTGTACAGGGGTTTTGCAAGCACCTCCGGCGCATTCTGTCTCTCAACTATTGCTACCAAGTACCAATGATGCGATACTCTTTGTATACGTTTAGGTTGTAACTGCTAATAGCTTCCACTATGGTGCTTTCACAATTCAAATGAATAGCTTCTACATAGCTTGTTCAACCCTGCTTATTCTCAAAGGTAAAAGAATATGTTTTCTTAACCTCAGGGTTCCAATGATATATATGACCTCTGGTTATATCGACTTCTAACTTGTTTATTGTGATTTTGCAGAGTCGTTGATGCTCTATGGAGCATGAACTCCTCTAATATTGGCACCGGGAGAACACACATGTACCCAGTTCTTGGTTTCTCTCCTAAGCATCAGGTTAACGCTTCACTCATATACTACGTTGTGGAAAAATACTCGTGTCTGAGTATCTACCATATACCATTAAATACATTGTTTCCTTACCAAGGACTGAATTGACTGATATAAGTATAATAATATATAAAGTTATTTGTACATAATTTATTAAAAATAACTGAAAGTTAATACAAATCTTTATTAAAAACTTTAAGGAATAAATATATATTAATAACAATATAAATTTACTTTTAAGAACTGACACATTAATAATATAATAATATATAAGTAGTTGTGAAATAATTGTTAAACATGAATTTTAAGTAAATATATTATATTATTATTATTAATATATTAATATAAATTCATATAATAATATATATTTTGATGTATTAAGTATGTGTTTCTCAAATAATTATTATACATTCATTTAATGTAAAATATATTATATTAGAGACGTTTACATTCATTTAATGTAAAATATACTAGCACAGCCGCTAACTCGCGGCTGAGAACGTCGAGAGGTATCGGCTGAGAATGCATGCATTCAATGTGTGGTAATATGAAACGTTTGGCTGCATTGGCATATATTTAGATGCCACATTTTAATCCTACTTAATCATTTAAATGTGGCAGTTACATATCCTTATAGTAATTTTTTAATGTGATTACATAAATGTTAAAAGGTAAACATGTTAACGGATGCCTTGATAAATGCAAGAAAGAACAATAAATCTGGCCCATTGATTTTGGAGGACGACTAAGAATATGCCAGCATCTTCAATGCATAGCCATCATATTAGGGTTTAAGGTTAAATAAGGTTAAAAGATCATTAATTGTGCCCATTGTCAATAGGTGTACGCCTTTCGACGTAATTATATTAGAGATGCCATAATTTTTGAAATTTTGAAAAGCAGTTTGGGTTCTTAAGGCATAGATGGATCAAATATATTATATTAGAGACGTTCTCAAACAATCCTTAGTGCCATAATTTTTGAAAAGCAGATTGGGTTCTTCAGGCATAGACGGATCGATAATGCATTGGCTATAGACGAGAAAGTCCTTCATTGGTCAAAAAGACTAATCAGTCTTTAGTCATCATCAAATTGGATCTCTCTAAGGCCTACAATCTTTCTCTAGCATTTCCTAATCCAAATTGGGATGACACTCTTGCTCGTGACTTGGATAATGGGTTGCAATGTCATTCACAATCCTAATCAATGGTGCATCCTCTAACTTTTTCTAGGTGACTAGAGGAATAAGACAAGGATGCTCCTTTTGGCCTTTTTTCTTCCTCTAGTAGTTGAAGCTCTAAGCTTATTTCGGAGCCAAGAAAGATAGAGGAAATAAGAGGGTTAAAAGTATAAGACCAAGAATCCATTTCCCATGTATTATTCATGGATGATGTCCTCTCTTGCCAAAACCGAAGCTTTCATGATCTCTCAGCCTTAAAAAGGGTGATTGAATTGTTTTTTAAAGACACCAAGATGGAAATAATGCTTGGAAAGTAAAAAATGCTAATCTCTTCCCCTCTTGACCAGGACCTCCACCATATCCAAAACATGTTTCCCTTCCAAAGTTCAAATCTTGATTTAGGATTCAAATATCTAGGGTGTCAATTAAATACAAATACCTATAGATAAGTCAACTAGATATCGTTGGTAAAAAATGTGGGGGCACAAGTGTCACTTTGGGTAAACCTTTTATTGTGAAGAGGAGGTCATCTAGTCCTCCTTAAATTGGTGTTGGAGAGCATACTTGTCCTTTGGACGTGGAGTGGATAGCATACCTGTCTTTTGGATGTGCAGTGATCCCTAAAGGCATCCTAACCAAAATAAATAAAGTGATATTTTTGTACCTTTGGTCGAGCTTGAGACAATCTCGAGGCATCCCTCTCATTAGTTGGAAAAAAATTGATACCCTAAAAGAATTGGGGGATGGTGAATCAATAACATATACTCCTTATCTCAGGCCCTTCTGGCCATAAGCCTTTGGCGGTTAAGTGAATCCAACTCTATTTCGAGACTAGTCATGAATTCTAAGTATCTACAAGGGATGTCAATGCCAAAATTGTTCAAGCTGCCTAGGAAGTCCCTTAAAGGATCTATAGTATGGAAGGAGCTTGTGGAAGCCTTCATGTTGATTGGTTAGTTGATTGCATGGTGAGTGGGTAATGGGCGTTGAGTATGAATTGACGAATATCTGTGGATAGGAGCAGGAGACGATTTAAAATTCTCCTGTCCTCTCCTACGTGCCATTTGATTAATAATATCTTGTTCCTTCTTGATTCCAAAGCACAGGTCCCCGATTAAGACAGGGAATGCGATGGAAATCAACCTCCTTTCTAGGATTAGAAGGCGATGAGCTGGAGGAGAGGAAATCGACATCCTTTCTGAACTATTTCATATCACTCATATTTTTAAGAATGTCATTTAACTCTTCTTGTTCTTTACTTGCTTTGAGTAACTTTTTCTTTATCTTCCTTTATGCTTTGTAGTTTTTCCTTATACGACGCATTTTTTTTCTTCGTTTTGAGCCCATAAGACTGTAGTGTTTGAACCATGTTCTAATACCATAGGTAATGCCACCTAATACAAAAAAAAAGAAAAAATATCTGGATGGGTAACACATATGTGTGTATTGTTATTCTTAACATATGCTTTATATTCATTTCATACATATGATTATTTGAGACACTTATTTAAACATTATGGCTTGTCATGACATATTGAAGGGTTATTGACGTTCATTTATATATAAGAGACATGTCACCATTCTAGTTGTCAACTTAACAAGGTTCCTATTGAATTCTCAGGTAATATTCAATCCTATCTTTCCAAATCTTTTCTACTATACATTTATTTGCATTGCTACCTTGTCCATATTCTTACATTTCATTTCTATACCTTGCAGAGACAAATTGTAGTTTCCAAAAGTACCTCTCACCCTTAATTATATTTGGTAATATATTTTCCTCCTTATCATTATTAAAAGTATTACTCTACCCAAATTCAAAATGGTTATAAACTTCTACATCATCATTAATCAATTAATTATTGAGCTATCAATTGTTTAACCAACCATAGACCAAGGGTTCAAATCCATAATGTTTATGGATTTCCCTTTTTCTTATATAAACCTATAACATATACGTAGTGCAATTAGTAGATCAAGGTTACCACCATGAGTTCGTTACAACAAATTCTACAATCATTTATCCACTTTTTATAATACCCTATCCTTCGGCCTTGGGTTTTCAATTCTTCACGATCCTAGCCTTCTCGGGATGAGGATCCTTATGAATCCCCATAGCATGGTATTATCCCACAACTATTAATAGAGAAATGAGACTTATCTTTCAAGTCACATTAACACTTGAGTTCGTTAATAATTTGACTCTGTATAAGCTCGAGTTAAAATTTTATTCCAAGCCACGTGGTTGGCACCATGAATATTTATAGCATACTTCTACCTACAAAGTACTTGACTTACTGAAATTTTTTGGTATACGAGCTCATATCCAGCTCTACCTTCTATTGTTTTGATTGGAAATTTTGGAAGGTATTGCTCGACTTACCGGCCATAGGGTTTCACAATTTCTTTTGGAAATCTAACAGATAACTCAAGAAACCCATAATGATATCTTGAGCTAACAATGGTGCACTTTATATACTCGCCTAGTTTAGAATGCATCTAATTTCCTTGGTTATATCGCATAACTCAATTTCTAAATGATTTATGCGATTTTCAAAGCGTTATTTTGTTTAGAAGAGAAAACGGTTAGTCGCCATGCAAAGTCGTTGGTCTTCCAACTCTTACTAGGTACAAACTGTTTGTATATTCCTCATATATGTTTTATGTTTTTATATATATGGATATCATAGATAATGAGATGTTAACACTATGTTCTTTGCACAGGGGTTTTGCAAGCGCCTCGGGCGCATTCAATCTCTGAATTATTGCTACCAAGTACCAATGATACAATACTCTTTGTATAAGTTGAGGTTGTTAACTTCTAAGAGCTTCCACTGCGGTGCTTTCACAATTCAAATGAATAGCTTCTAGATAGCTTATTCAACCACACTTACTCTCAAAGGTAAAAGAATATGTTTTCTTAACCTCGGGGTTCCAATGATATATATGATCTCTGGTTATATCGACTTCTAACTTGTTTATTGTGATTTTGCAGAGTGGTTGATGCTATGTGGATCATGAACTCCTTTAATATTGGGACCCAAAGAATACACAGGTACCTAGTTCTTTGTTTCTCTCTTAAGCATCAGGTTAAGGCTTTACTCATATACTACGTGGTGGAAAACTTCTCATGTATTAGTATCTATGATATACCATTAAATACATAGTTACCTTACCATTGGTTTGAACCTAGTGTTATACACCATTTTGTCACCCTTTGCTAAGTGCTGTAAAGCGTCCAATTTTGCTTTGCTAAGTGTCGCACTTCACTTCGCAAATGTCATGGTCCATTCTAATAAGTGCCCTACCTTATTTGTTGCACTTTTCCTAAGTGTCACCACCTCAACACCATGCAAGAATGATCCATTACATTCTCTTGATCATCAAGAAGAAGACACCTTTAAAAACCTACAAATATGACCTTTCCCACTTAGTCCTGGATTTGTTTGACCATGGATGCCCATTTTACATGAAGGGGGGACTCCATACTCCTTTTCCAATATTAATGGGGCATTCTGGATGCCATGTACACCTCTCTGGCGGAGCGTTGAGGCATATTTGGTCAAAATCCATGAATCTAGAGGGAATCTTCGAGGAAGTTTTGGATGGTTATGTGTTTGTTTTCTTTCTTGCATGAAGATATGATTCAAGCCTTCTTCCATCTTATATTGGAGAAAAAATAACCATGAAGATAACTCAAATCTTAACCTAATCCACCTTATCCTCAACTACACTTCTGATTCATCCTAGTGGTTAGACCTTTCTGTATCTATATAACCAGGCCATTTTAGAGTGAGAGGGGAGGGTGAAAAGGAGGAATACATCAAACCTATGATCTTATGAAAGAGAATTAAACCTTTATGAAGAATATTAGGTGGATTCATGTTCAAGGTATGAAGAATGAAGCTTGGAGGATTGCATCATCATCAGGTTGTAAATTTCTTTCTTTTCATTGAATATAAGAACTTCAAACCTATGATCTTGTGAAAGATAACCAAACCTTTGTGAAGAAGCTGAGGTGGATTCATGTTCAAGGGCTAAAGAAATAATCTTGGAGGATTGTAGCATCATGAGGTTGTAAACTTCTTTCTTTTCATTGAATATAAGAACTTGGCCTATTCCTCTTATATTGTCTTATTCATTTTTTGTTGATCGGATCACTTTGTGTAAGTTATCAATAGGTAGGTTTGTTATTACCTAATCATAAATAGTAGTAGGAGAAGGTTCACCTATTCTTGCAGGTTTGACTTCGAGAGGGAGCTACATGGATTGGAGCTCAACCATTGGAGCAACGAGGATAAACGTCAGAAATCAGGTGCATACAACTTCTCTCATTCTCTCTCAACCCTCTCGCAATAAAATATTATAGTTAGTACTTGGCTCCTTTTGGCACAAGGGTGAGAAAAAAGAGGTCCCTTAAATATCTAGTTAGGCTATCCAAAAATCACAATAGAGAGTTATTTGGTTAGTGGCTCAACTAACATAAATAAACAAGAGATAAACAACAATGAAATAAATCTAAACTAAGAAAGCAATAACCTGAATTGAATGCACAAATAAAACACAAGAGAGATATGCCAAGTAAATTGAGCTTTGAATTGATACTCCTTGGAGAAATATGGGAACTTATGAGTCCCATCTTCCTCCTTGGGAAGGCTCTTGAGTCCCCAAGTACAAATTCTTCGTTCTACTATCAATGGATAACAAAGAAAAATGGTGAAGAAAAGAGTGATAGATTACCAAAGAGGAGAGAGCTCTAACACCTGCTATGGATTCTCAAAATATTTTTAAGAAGAGGATGGCTTCCCAAAGATAAAAATCAGTAGCATAATAATACTCAAATACTTCTTTTATTTTTGCATACAATGGCTCTTTATTTATAGGAGGATGGCAAGAGTTTTTTCAATTGGTTTCAAGTGTGAATGGGAAGCCCTTGGAGGTACCTCCCATCCCTCTAAATGATCCCAACCAACATAAAATTTGAGGGAGATTTGGGTATGGGGGAGGTTCCCTTCATCCCAAAAATGTTTGAGAACCACCCAAACTCTTCAATGTGTCGTTTCAGCGTCTTTTTGGGTCTTCCGAATGTCAGTTGCGCACTCCATGCACTGTGCACATTGTACATTGTGTCATTGCATGTGGATGTTTGTGCATGGCTTTGGATGAATGTGCATAGATTTCCAGAACCACTTTTGCATAGTTTTATCATTGTATTTCCAACTTGAGTGTAATCTTTCCATGAATTTTGGTAGTATGTTGTTTTTGTGTTACCCATTTCTTCATCCATTGTCTTTATTTGTAGTGAGCCATTTTACAGTGATAATAGATGCACCCTGATGTGTGAGGTTAGGAGCATATGTATAGCTGAAATAAATCATAGTTTCTTTTGGGGATGATGACATTGTGTAGAAAGTGAGAAAACCTGGACTTGAGGAGTTGTGGGAGATATCCGTCGGAGGAAGAGGGGATGGAATATCAGTAAAAAGTAGGATAGAAAATCAAAAGTGTTTCTACAAATGAGGTGGGAATTCCCCATGCTCATATCATGGGACCATAAAGAGGTAGTAGTAATTGAACTTGCTCATGAAGTAGATATCTACAACACCCTCGGGGGTGTTAGAATAAATAGGTGACAATTCCGATGATAGAATTTGCTTTGAATCGAGTGGTGAAGTACTCGAAGGCATTGATGGCCTGAGAAAATATAGAGGTGCTCGAATGCTACTGAAAACTCTAATTGTCGCAAAGTAATATCCACCATAACATGAGATGATGCAATAGTCGAATGTGATGGGGATTAATGACATCCAAGAGCAATGAGGACTCTCTTTTCTTTGTCTGAGGCCACTCATTGTCAGTGGAATGAGGGTGAAGATACTGTCACTTTTTTGGAAATTTGTTGATGTTGACATGAAAAGTAACACGACGATGAGAAGCAAATGGCTTCTAGATGTTTGGTGTGATCAACATGGTGGTAGAACTATAATGGTACCATGAATGATGGTAATCATGAACAATGTCTGGAATATATAGGATTCCATATTTTCCCTTGGTTGGGGGTTATGGATGCATGGTAGAAACCATAATGTACTATTTGGTGTCAAGGGGATGACTAAATGTGGGAAAACTGTGTTGAAGGGGTGAGACTGGAAGGGTATGTAGCATAGGTCAAAATATAGAGCAATATGGGACAAAAAGGTCTAGTGGAGGTCAAGATTTTGGATTATATACTACATGGCTTACATAGGATGTGATGGTTATGAGATGCCCCAACCAAGGGTAACAGGGGTTGTGATGTGTTAAGGGAAAAAACTGCCATTGGGTGTGATCGCCAAAATCTATTTTACTTCCTTAAATGTAAAATGTACTTTTAAAATTACCAAATGAATAAATAATGGGGTTGAAAGTACAGATACATAAATGGGTGCCCAAGTGGAATATGGCTTGGCCTATATAGGGTGCAAGTAGAGAGTGGTGGAGGGTGGGATCCCCATTGGTTTGTTTCTGTACTAGGTAGATGAATGGAGGATGATATTGTAGATGTGAAAGTGATAGTGGATGGTGTGGAAGGTTATTGAGAATGCGGAGGTGCATTAAATGTAACCAAAAATCAGAAGGTGGGAGTCCGTAATGGGCTGGTTAGCATGATGAGGAGGAAGAAATATGAGGTTATTTCTCTAGGGTTTAACACTACCAGGACTCCCAATCCCAATGGGTAGAACAACATGAGTGTGAGTATTCCATGGGATTGATAAATGTGGGACAACTCATGGGGGTGAGAGAACTACCATATGGCAGTACCTGAAGGAAAATGGAGGTGATGGTACTGCAAAGCTGGGTATGGGGAACCTGAAGATAATTGTCAGGGGTTATGATTGGGAAATGAAACTATGTGGAGGGGGTTAAATGATATGTCAGTTTGAAATATATATACCTGGAGGGGCCAAGAGATTCCATTATTGACAATGTGAGCAAGGTTGTGGGTGAAGACTTGCACATTCAAACCAAATACCCGATGTGAAACATACCTTTTGAAAATAAAACATGTGTATAATAGTTCCATGATAATGAAATGTGAATGTGGGATGCGTACTTGCATCTGGGGTGGCCAAAAGGGGTCCCCGAGGCTCCCAGATAAAATGAGAATCTAAGAGTATTGTTGTGAAGGTGAGGGAATATGGATCCCATAGGTGCGAACAATGTGAGAAATAGAGCTTGAATGTGTCTAAACAGATGCAAGGAAGTTGGGACGGAGGGAGTATATAAGGGCATGATGTCTTCCTAACCAACTTATTTGTACTTACTATTGTGGAGGTATGAGAGTTTTTGGAAACCATACGAGGTTAGGTTCGAGTAGCGAGAGACCCAGGTAAGTCATCAAAACCTCTTGTATAACATAGGTGTGTTTTTGGGAGAGGAGGTTGGGTCATACGGAGGGTCATACAACCATTTGTGTGTGGGGGGGTGGATCACGCAAGAGATCCTATGATCTTCACGTTCATATGCACATGAGTAATTAATACAACAATGCATAATGTGTTTCTATATTAACGAAACTTGTGCAAAGGTGTACGATGTTATGGGTTTCAACCATGCAAAGGAAGGGTTGGACATATGTGAGACTGTCAGACTAATAGTTGTGCAATTTTGGATGACTGTATTAATAATAGTCATACACACACGTGACTCTTAGGATGATAGTCACACGTAAAGTGAGGGAGAAGTTACATGATTGTTTGGTGAAGAGTTGCGTAGGAGGACAGGGTTGCAAGGGAAGTGGTCATGTAGGGGAAACAATGGGTTATATGTCTTAGATATGAATGTTGTCATAATGATGAGCTAACATAGATTCTGTTGCGATCGGTGTAGGTGGTAGGTCAGATAGTGAGGATTTTGGTGTAGTGGAGGGAGAGAGACTGGGAGTCTATGAGGAGAGAGGTGGGAGATGACACACAAATTCGACGACATTTAGCTCAGTCCGGGATACTATGATTTTTTGATTGCGCACTGATTCATACACAAGAGCCACTATTAGAATTTATAGTATGGATGTGGCAGCCAGATCAACAATGTTTCTTGGTAAGAGGACGAGAGCTATGGATTACTGTAGATATTGATATTTACTTTATTACTCAGCTCCCATTTTGAGTGGTTATTGTGGCTGAACAACCAGGATTGTCGACAAAGGTAGCGGTGGGGGAATTGGAGAAGAATTACTATTTGGGGGATACAATGATCTGTGATGGATCAATCATCATAAGATTATTTGAATTGTTGGATGTACATTTTTTTCGTGCAATGGTGGTCCAAGTCTACATGTCAATCGAGATGAAACACATTTCTGGTGTGCAAATGGTGATCATGGAGAAGGTTTGAATGGTAGGATGTTTGCATTGGACCGCCTGATGAATGCTTGTATGGTGGCACAGTTGGACCAGTGCATGGTCGCCAAGGGTAGCAATTTTTCCTTTTCCTCAATGTTGTGTACGTTCATGTTAGAGAGGGTGGTTTTACTATGCCTTTGGTCTATTTTGGATCGACCAGCTGTGTAAGATCCATGACTGATGAGGTGGGCCGAGTTTCTTCCACGACAAAGGGGAGGGGTCGCAGGTCAATATTTTACTCCATCATTTGAGTGGTTCTAGTGGAATACCCCGCAGATGTTATGTGACTTCCCTTATCATGGGATGGAATTTTGATGCCATCCAGGCATGTGCCTACCTCCTAGGTAGGACTGGGACAACCGAGGTACGTGTATGCGATTTCTTTGTTTATGATGTATATTTTCAGTTTATATATGGATATAGTTTTGTTACTGATACATCTTTGTTCATTTGATCATGCAGAAGTGGGACTCGATGGTTGTGAGGTGGATGGTGAATGAGGGTTGGTTGATGAGCAGGTAGAAGAGGTTTGATCCAGGAGGCATCATAGGGATGATGATCTAGTGGAAGGCCCAACAAATGTAGCAGGAGGAGGACCAACCTATCCCAAGGGAGTAGAACCAACAGGGGGTTGGGAGAGAGTTGAGCAGGGGGTAGGGGAATGGGACATGGAGGATCTGAGGAAGTGCCTTAAGGGTATTCTGGATTGGGTTCCTGAAGGGTTGTGGGTTCATATCAGGGATGAGGGTATCCTAGAGTTATGTATTGGTGGGGACCCACGTTGGTGGTCAATGATTCGTTGGGTAGCAGTTGTAGGTGTAACAATGACAGGGAGGATTACAGTTGTGGATGTTCCATGGGGGGAAGCTCCACTAGCTGGTTGTGATGTACCGTGACTAAGGTTACCCTAGGTGTTAGGAGGACCAGATATATGAAGGGAATGATTTTGTAGGAGTCACTGGAACTCCCTTTATGTATGAATATTATGAGAGGGCCTAACTGTGGAGCTAAGGAATGAATGTATTGATTTTTCGTATCAAACACATAAATGATCTATATATAAGTAGACGATTTGAGATATGTGTGTGTATTTGATATGTGTTTTTGTTTTTAATTGTGTATGGATGAATGCAAAATGTATATTGATGTGATAAATGCTAATCTAGTACTTGATTAGCTATGTGATATGAGTAAATGTGATTGACTCAAAATTTCAGAGTAGCAGTTTGACTTGCAGGTACTTGCGATAAAGACATGGATCACGAATATCATACATGTTGTTAAATTAATGGAGGATGAGCTGGGAATCTAAGAGAACATTGAGGTGGTGAATAACAAGGTGAATAGATTTTGAGAGAAGGTCACTGATGATTTCACATTCAAATCAGTTATTGGTGGTAGGGCCAAGGCATATGCCGCTAGAGTGGAGAAACACATAGTTCAGAGTGTAAATATCCCAAGCTGCTGAAGCGATATTCCTGGTATATTGGTTGGCTCCATCTATGTACATGATGTGGTAATCGAACGAAGAACTCATATGTTGACACAAGGATATTGGATTAGGCTCAAATAATGAGAGAGCTATAAAAAGACTAAAAATGTCTAGGAAAGCAAGGGAAGCCTAAGGTAGAATGGTTACACTCAAGGGTATAATTTCTTCAAGTATAACCCATTCACTAGGTCCTTGACGGTATCGCCTATAGGGTGGCCTAAGATGTAGGCACCCTTAGTAAGGAAATGATGCATGACATACAGTCCTCGCCATAGAGATTCAATTTTTTCATGACCGAGGTTATCGTAGGTGATATTGTAGGAAAGATGAAGGTTGCCTTCGGTAAACAACCAATGTTAGCTTGGAAGTCAAAGGTGGATATTTTCCTCTTTTTGGCTACTTCATTTTTCTATAAGGATGTCTGTCGATATCCGTCAATATATTTGAGGGATAACAATAGTTTTTCTAGGGGCGGTGTATTTAGAAAGAGTTCGATTTCCATCCATATTGTGGGGATTTTGCACTCGATGGGGAGGATGGATTCAATGCGATGGACTAATTGGAAGGGTGCAAAACTTGTGGTTGTTTTGATAGTTGTTTGATATTCCCATAAAGTTGGAAAAAAAATATTATCCCAATTGGTTTTGTGTTTGTCAATGGTGCATTGGAACATCATTTTGAGCACTTTGTTGACATACTTGACTTTCCCATTGGACTGTGGGTAATAGGGTGAGGAAAACTCATGGCTTAACCCTAATTTGGCTAATAGTTCGGCGAAGAATTCATTCTCTAAGTCCTTGACATGGTAGGAGGCTAGGTGTAGGGGGACCCAGAAGGGAGAGATGACATGGTTGAAGAAAAAATGTAGCACGGTGTTGGTCATATTATTTAAAGTGGGCATTGCTTCATCCCATTTGGTGAAGTAGACAACGAAAAATACAATATACTTGTGTCCATCGTTGGATGGACGATTGCATGTCATGAAATTGATGCCCCATTTACAGAAGGGGATGAGAGTGATTACAGGATGTAAGAGAGAAGGTGATTCCCAGGCCTTTTGTGCATATAGATGACATTTGTCACACCATTTAACTACGTGATTCAGTCATGAATCAATGTGGTCCAAAAGTAACGTGCTCGGATGATCTTTTGGGAACTGGAAATGTCAGATAAGTGACCACTGCATACCCCACTATCGTAATCATTAAGAACTGTCTTGACCTCTTCTAGGGTGAGGCAACATTGAATAAGCACGTCGACACCTTGACGGTAGAGAACGTCTCCTATGAGGAGGTATCGTGAGGCTTGGTGTTGAATGCGATTGTGATCATCACAAGATAAGTGTGGAACAAACATTTTAGTGTAGAGGTAGAAAAAAATGTCTCCGTACCATGGATCTATGGAGGATATGAGGAATAAACGCCCGTCGGGAAAATTCTCATTGACCGAGGGGTCTGCAGAGTTAGATGGCAAGTCTACGAGGATTTCGACGAGAACAAGGACTTTATTTCTCTTGGGGGTGGTAAATTATAGGTCTTATTCTTAGAGAATCATGATCCAGCGAGAAAATTTTCCATTGATATGGCGACAAATCAATAGATAATGCACGGGGTTGGAATAAAAAATTACTTTGGTGGTACGAAACAAGATATAATGGAACATCTTTTGAACTGTGAGAATGAATGCGAGGGATAAATTATCTTCATGATTGTAATTGAGGGGTGGCCCAGATAGGTTCTTGTTGATGTGGTATATGACATGTTCGCATTGGTTTTTGTCAACTTGAATGAGTAATCCAACAATTGAGACGTCGGAGGTGGATACATAGAGTATGTAATCCCCATCATAGGCTATGGGACTGATCAAAGGGTATTTTTTTAGGGTTTCCTTTAGTGAATGAAAGGTGGCCTGGGTGTGATGGTCCCAGTGAAAAAGGATGTCACAACAGAGAAAGCATAGGAGTCTGTGGGTGCGAATGGCGTAGTCAAGTACAAAACACTGTAAGAAATTTTATTTTCCTTGGAGGCTTTGCAACTGGCATAGGTTCCTGGGATGAGGGATCTCATTGATTTCATAAACTTTAAGTGGGTGTACTATTATTCCTTGTTGGGTTACGATGAAGCCCAAAAGGTGGCCTTCAGTAATGTAGAAGAGAAATTTAAGTGGGTTGAGTCATGTGTTGTACTTTCGACACCATTCAAATATGATCCATATATACACTATGCATTGGGATTGTTTCTTGGATCGAGTGGTGAGGTCATCCAAGTAGGAAAGGATTATGTGAGAGAGATCATGGAAGGCATATGTCATTTCACATTGGAAAGTGTCCTCGACATTTTTGAGTCTGAAGGGAATAAATCGATAGGCGAAGGTTCCCCACTGGATTGTGAATGCAATTTTGTATTGGTCTTCCTACTAAATTTGGATTTGGTTATAGCTAGAAAATCTATCTATGAACAACCCTATCGTTACCACAACTAGCGAAGCAGAAGTGATTTTTTTTTTTTTAGGAAAGAAGGCGATGAAGACAACAATTTAACCACACCACTAACAACGAACACAAGCACACAGTCCAGGAAACAGACTACTATGAAACCACACACAGGCACAAGGGAAATTGGGAAAACATGCACAGAATAACCAGGAATAATGACTACCCTCCCGACATAACACGACCATGCCTACAAGCCAAGGGACATCATCCCCATCCCGACACAATGGCCTAGATGAACAAATACTAGAACCTCAAGGTGCACAAACCAATGGCCGAAGGCGTTCAACCCATGCACCAAAAGCAACTTGCAACACTCGACAACACTCACATAGGTCGCACCTACTCCAGCCAAGATCTCGTTCACCGCTATCCCATAGGGATGCCATGATCCCCTCATCAGGAATCATGCCATCCCCAGGTGATAGACGCTTCAATAACCTTGGCGCAAACATAAGCTATCTATACCGAGGAACTTAGAAAATCCGATGTGCTAGGAACCAAATACCGATAAGAAAACCACACCCCAACCCCAACAATAGGTCGACGAAACACCAAAGGATGACACAGGGAAGACTCTAACCAATAGAAGACTTTGTCAACATCCCAACCACTAATCACGTCTAAAATAGTCCATATTGACAGTCTAAATTTAAGATAGTTTACCAATCTGATAGTAAGTCAAATTTCAATTACTCACCATTTAAAATTTTATATTATCATTGATTTCAACAATTCTAAATTGCAATTAATTCAATCCATGTTAATTTAAATTAGCGTTAAGGACAATCTAAATTGGCATTTCGAGATTAGTCAACACTAACAAGTGATCATGAATTTAAATTCTAGTGATTAAGTTTATGTTACGGTATTGTGGTGAAATTGTTAAGATCGATTTAACTTTGAAGGAAATGGTAAATTCATTAACAAATACTACGTTGGTAAATTATCTTCTTATATATATACATCATTCTTAAAGTTATCATTCTTTACTGGTATACAAATCAAGATATTGAATCTCTACTCTCCTTACTGTTATTGTATTTAGTAAAATCATTTACAAATATTATGTTGGTTAGTTGGTTGGATTATATGTATATGACCTCCTTAAGGTTATTCTTCTTGTGAATATAAGATATTATCATCAGTTCATGGTTAGGAAATGTAATTATGCAAGTCGATTTTCGATGCTATAAATTGTTTCCCATTCACCCTAATTCAATTATGATTTCCCTGCTCACTTTTTAATTGCTTCTCAATTGGATCATCTCTGGAGATGATAGATATAACGTTTGAATTAAAAGTATAGAGGATAAAATTTTGTTGTGGACTACGACCTTCTAATTACACAATTGTAAGATCTGGAATGGGTTGTCAATAATAAATAAAGAAATCACTGTGCAAAAGGAACTAGAACAGAAACTTCAATAATATCATTTAATATATAAGCGAAATCATTGCGCAGACATGCGAGAAGGAAATTTACATTGATATAATTAATATAAGAGCCAAATCGTTGTGTAGACATGCCAGAAGGAAATTTACATTGCTATCATTTAATATAAGAGCAAAATCGTTTTGTAGACATGTCAGAAGGAAATTTATATTGCTACCATTTAATATATGAGAAAACTCATTGTGGAGACATATTTAATTGCAAAACCGTGGGCATTAACAGGAAAAAAATAGTCACATTTAGTTGAAAAACCATGGGCATTAACAGGAAAAACGCAACATATTTTAATTGAAAAATCTTGGGCATTAACAAGAAAAACACAGGATCATTTAATTGCAAAATAGAGGGCATTAGCAAAAATCAAATAGCAGTAAATGTTAATGCAAAACACAGTATTATTCAAGGGCAATTTCCAGGAAACAAAGGTATTCAAATAGAAGTAAATTTTTAAGTGTAAGACACAATCTTCTTCAAGGGGAAAATCGCCCTAAAAGTAAAAATGAAATGCATACCTATGAGGGGCGAAATTGCGAGGCAACAAAACGAAATGCAGACTTGGTCTAGCTTCGAAGGTAGTCTGGGAATGGAAATCTCCGTCTTGACTAGTGGTGGGAAAATATCAATCATATAGGTGAACAGAACGCCCACCCAAACGCCCCCATTAATCGGTAAGGCACACACAATGCATGGAGGAAGATTGTATTGTAGCCTTAAAATGCACGAATTCAGTCAAAAAATGGCAAATCGCCTTCCATAATTGAATGCATAAGAAGAAAAAGGAAATCTCTGTTCAATGAAGGAAAGTGTCATCAACAAAAAGACAATGCAAAAATATATTCAACCAACATCATAATATAACACAGAGCCAAAAGAATTAAATTGTTTTTTTCCATTCCAGGATACCATTACAAAAATGTAGACTGAAATTAAATTATTTTTACATTCCAGGATACTAATATAAAATGCATACAATAGTAAGAGAATGCAAGGATCCATTACGAAACATCATATAAATGATCACAGGGATTCTATCAGTCAAGGCACAGAGAAAAAAAAAAGAACAAGGACGCAATATAATCCATACACATAGGTCTTTGCTAGAAGGCGCAATTCAAACAATCAGCCAAGGACAACAACGGAGGTAGACGGCTGACAGGAATGTCCTTCACTCATCATCCACACACATAAAATTAGGGCATTGAGATCCATAGGTCTATTAACGCCGAAGCGACGACCGTAGATCAGCCTCCTAGCTGACTGCTCAGGCGAGGATTGATGAGCTAGGCACGAAAGGCAAAAACAACCACAATATTCACAAATAAATACACCAAAGGAGGACCAAGACATGAAGGGGTCGAAGGCCATTGGAAATCATCCAATCATCAATTGAAGCTATGGGAAAAATTTAGTCATCAACTAGAATGCTAAGAAAATCAATTTCTTTACCCAACTAAACATGCAGATCCAAAGCATAAATCATACTACAATCTACCATGTAAAAATAAAGGAAGTGTACCATTGCCTGATCTCTTGATCTGAGTTGATGTCTCACGCGCTCCGTACCTCTCAGCTAATGCTAGGGGTACTCTTCTTCCCCCTTAGCTCTCCGAGATGAAAAGGGGCCACACACACTAACTAGATAATCCACAAGCTCTCAGCTTGCCTCTCAAGGCCAAGCTACCACTCCTCACCGTGCTTGGTATCCCAAATCCCACAATATAAGTCACTCAAGTAGAGATTTCTGCATCGTAACATTACACAAAACAAAAGAGATTCATCATCCTTATCCTCCCTCCATTATATAGAGTTTCAAATTCAAAAAAATTCCCATAACCTCTTTGAAATTAATTTTTAGACAATTAATTCAATTTAATCCTCCCCCTAAATGTGTCACCCATCCCTTTCATTCCTCCAAAAACTAAATTCTTTAATTAATTAATTACCCTTATTTCCCTAACCCACCTAGAGTCACTCCTAGAATCACTCCTAGGTGTCCCCAAATTCCCTTACAAGTTTTAATGACTTTCCCCATTACCAATTTACTGGTTGAGTTAATTTAGAAGTTTCTTAAATGCTAGATACCTTACTAAGTTTGACTTTCTACTTTTTCCCTTGTGTTTCCCTTTTATTTTTATGTTTCCCTCTTTTCCTAGATTCCTAATTATTTTAGATTTCCATGTTTCCCCTTTTCATTTAGAACTCAATTTGGTAGGTGTAGAAATTAACTTTTTCCCTTTTCCCTTTTTAATTAATAAATTTTAAATTATCATAATATAATAAAACAATTACTTCNTAGATAGATAGATAGATAGATAGATAGATAGATAGATAGATATTAAAAGGATAGAAAAATTCTACCATGAGTATAATTTAGACCTAGACTTTAATTTCCGTGCTGGGCGAAAATTTATTAGGGAAATTGTTTTGAAATTCTTATCATGTTATTCATCCTAAGGCCATCTAGGTTCACTCATTTATCATTAACAACACGACGTTCCTTTCAGGATGCAGTAAGTGCTCCAAGGGTGCCACTCGCCTCATTTGTTTCCCTTACACAACATGCCCTTCAAGACGCTCTACGTGATCCAAGGGTGCCACTCACCTCTTTCCATTTTTCTTGCATGACGCGCCCTTCAGGATGCACCATGTTCTCCAAGGGTGCCACTCTCCTCTTGACTGACTTGGTAAACGTCAAAAACTCCTGGAGTCAATACTCCACCAGGTGAACTTGTTGGAGACTAAGGGCCTCTAAGGAATAAGGCCCTCGCCTTATTGTGTGCCCCTTGCAACCATTGTGAGCGATTGTCGTAGTCTTCCCTCAGGACATCGTGAGTCCTCTCGAACTAGGTAAATGTTAACCTATAGTTCAAGCCACGACGGGAGTGCTAGTAGGCTGTAGTAGGGTTGTTGTCCACACCTCTCCCTCAACATCTGTGGTAGTCGTACATGACCCCTCTACTCCACATGTGAGTCTGGTTGGCAAGCTATCGTCAGCCTGCATCATCAACGAATCATGTCATCCATATATCCATAATCATATCATATAATCAGATGCACTAATATCACATATAAAACACTCAAACCCCTATGGTTCACTCCCCAACTCGATCCGGAGTCCAAGGGGTTCCATCGATGCCTCTGCATCCTTGAGTTCCAAAATCCTACACACTCAGGAAAACCATATCAATAGCACCTCTCTGTGTTAGCGTAGTAAAACAAAATGTCATCAACCCATAACACCTAATAATCAAAATCAATGTTTTAATAGCATAATAATCCGGATCACTTGCGAGCAAGTGTCCTCAAAGAATAAGTTCGTTCAGTGGGCAAGAGCGGGATGTTACATACACCCCTCTTGGTCTAAAATTCGTCCCAAAGTTTCTCATTATAAGTGTAGAAATAATGTGTATCACAGTATCATAATTCTATCTATCAAACAAAAATGGAAATTGTTGGCGCATATCATATGCTTCCTCCCAAGTCACTGAGTGTGGACTATAGTTGTCCCACTGGACCTTGACTTGATCTACCGTTCGATGTTGTAGCTATTGAACGCGATGATCCAGGATGCATATTGGCTCAACTGTGAGTGCCCCTTCATCCTATACCTGTAAGGAACTCATGTCCATAACATGTGTAGGATCACTAATATAATGTCTCAAAATAGATACGTGAAAACCATCGTTCATACGACTCAAAGAATCAGGCAAGGCTAGTCAATAGGCCATGGGCCCCTTTCTCTCCACAATCTCGAAAGGCCCCATGAACCTAGGAGAGAGTTTATCTCCCTTTCCAAACTTGATCGAACTCTTATGTGGTTTAACCCACAAGAAGACTCGATTGCCGACCTTGTAACTATAGTCCACACGGTGCGCATCGACATAACCCTTATGTCGATCCTGCACTTCTTTAATCCTTTATCTTATTGTTTTCATTTTCTCTTCCATTTCCTGGATCACTTCTGGTCCCACCAAGACCCTATCCTTAATTCGATCCCAACTCAAAGGCGTCTGACACGGTCACCTGTAAAGAAACTCTAAAGGCGCCATTTTAATGGTGCTCTAGTAACTGTTGTTATAAGCGAATTCCACTAGTGGCAAGAGTTCTTCCCAATGCTTTTGTTGGTCCATCACATACATGCACAACATGTCCTCCAGGGTCTGGTTCATTCATTCAGTCTGCTCGTCAGTCTCTAGCTGGTACTCAGTACTGAAGTTAAGTTGGTTTCCCAAGGCCTCTTGAAAACTAGTCCAAAATCATCCAGTAAACATTGATCCTCGATCAGATATAATCCTCTTAGGCACGCTATGCAGCCTCACAATCTCACTAATGAAAAATCTAGCTATGTCAGGTGCCTAATACGTCGTACGCATAGAAATAAAGTGAGCACTCTTCATCAGTGTTTCTATTACTATAAAAACTGAGTCATGTCTCCTTGCCATAGTGGCAATCCAACAATAAAATCCATTGAAACAACCTCCCATTTCGATTTCGGAATAGAATGTGGCTGTAGTAATCCTGCTGGATGTCTATGTTCAGCCTTTGCCTACTGACATTCTAGACATCTGGCCACATAGTTGACTATATCTGCCTTCATTCCCTTCCAGAAGAATAAGGGTTTAAGGTCTTCTCTTTGTGACTCCTGGGTGAGCCATGTAAACTTCTCTATGAGGCTCGCCTAGGATCAAACTCCTCAACTCGTCATTCAGTGCTACGTAAATCCAATTTTTAAACATCAATAATCAATCATCGTCAAATGTAAATCCTTCAAATCGTGGTACCATCATTGTGTTTTGTCCGATAAAACCCTCGACCTCTTTGTACCAGTGATCGTCATGCTATAAAGTTAGAATATTTTCATGTAGATTCTTATGAAGAAGTAACACCGAAAAGATGTGTGGTCTCCGACTCAATGCATCTACCACTCATTTCACTGTTCCTTTCATGTAAGTAATCTCAAAGTCATACTCGCTAAGTAATTCTAACCAATGCCATTGTCACACATTCAAGTCTCTTTGTGTAAAAATGTGTTGTAGTCCACAGTGGTTCATCTTTAGTTCAATTTTTTATCCAATAAGGTAGCGTCTCAAAACCTTCAAGATATATACGATAGCTAACACAAAAAATTATGCGTCGCGTAGTTCTCCTCATGCATTCTTAGTTTCCTCGACATGTAAGTGATCACTCGACTGTCTTGCATCAAGACTCTGCCTAAGCCTTCCTTGGATGCATCAGTGCATACCAGGAAGTTTGTGTCCATGTCAGGGACCTTCAGTATCATTGCCATTGTCAACATCTCCTTGAGCCTTTGAAATGCTTGCGCACATTTCTTGGTCCAAACAAACTTCTTGTTCTTATTTTGCAATTCCGTGATTGGATTTTCTATCTTTGAAAATCCATCGATGAACCATCGATAGTATCCTGCTAAACCCATGAAGCCACAAAATTCCGGGACATTCATCATCATAGGCCATTCCATAATAGCCTCGACCTTTACGGGATCCATGGTGATACCTTCGCAGGAGATGACATGCCCCAAGTAGTGAATCTTTGATTGATAAAAAGAGTATTTGGACAACTTCCCATACAATTTGTGCTCTCACAAACACTGTAGTACCAAGCGTAAGTGCTCGGCATGCTCCTCCATTGTCCTAGAGTAAATGAAAATATTGTTAATGAATACTTGGACGAACTTTTCCAAGTACTCGCGAAACACCTCGTTCATCAAACTCATGAATACCCCTAGGGTGTTTGTCAGTCAAAATGGTAAAACAATAAACTCGTAAAGTCCAAACCTCATCATAAAGGAAGTCTTATGGACATCATCCTCCTTGATCTGTAACTGGTGATACCCTGATCACAAATCGATCTTTGAGAACACCATCACACCCTTCATCTGATCGAATAGATCGTCAATCCTCGGAAACAAATATTGATTCTTGATTGTTTCCTTTTTCAATTGACAGTAGTCAATGTAGAGCCTCCATGACCCATACTTCTTTCATATGAAAGTAAAAGGCGCACCCCATGGTGACACACTTGGACCTATTAGTCCCAGGTCCAACAATTCTTTCAGTTGCATTATCAACTCCTGTAACTTTGGGGTCGACATCCGATAAGGTGTTCTCACTATCGGTTCAGTTCCTAATTTTATGTCTATAGTAAACTCGAATTCCCTCTCCGAAAACATCCCAGGTAACTCATTTAGAAATATGTCTTCAAACTCTCTCACCATAGGAAGGTGTTCTAGACCTTCCACTACTCCCTTCTTATTTAACGCAAGGATTGCATAAATATTACATCCCTTGTGCATTCTCTTCCGAAGCTACAAGGAAGAGATGAACCTTAGGGAAACCCCCTGGTTCCATCCTAGAATCACGCATCTATGTCCCTCATCATCAACCAAGATAAACCATTTCGTATTACAGTTGAGTATCGCCTCATGTGATTCCAACCAGTCCATACCGATCACGACATCATAATATCCTAATATCGTGATGTACAGGTTGGCCCTGGTGTCAAAATCTCCCAAGTTAAGTATACAGCCCATAACCTTTCCTCCAACCTTATATTTGGCTCCAAAAGCCATCTCTAAGAATCTAAACTTGTACTGTTTGACTGCCATTACCTTAATCCTTTTTAGCACCGCACCAAAAATGAAACTCTTGGTATCACCGGGATCTATCAAAATACTAAGGGTCTGGTCAGCGATGGTACCCAACATCTTCAGCACAACCGACTAGTGCTCTACCTGGTGGTTATTCACCACTACATGAATTTGATGGGCCTTGCCCAAATCTCCCATGGTAGTGAGTCTAGCTGATCCAGATGCTCTAGTCCTCTCCACTGGGCAGTTGCGCTAGTAGTGTGGCTCCCCACACGTACAACACCCCTTCTTTGGTCCAGTACTCCTGGTACCCGAAGTAGAAGATGACGGACCACCAGCCTGGAATCCTGGTCTATTCTATTGAATAGGCCTAAGATGTAGTTGTTGCGGTCGACATTGCTACTGATGTTGTGGTCCCTGATAAGGTGTCCGCTCATGAGGCATCGGTCGTTGAGGTGTGGTGAAAGTGGATCCCTTCTGGAAGCCATGATATCCTGATGTATGTCTGGCTAGTGTCTGATGTTGTTGTGTAGTAGTTGACACCTGCCCTACTAGTCTCGCTGGAGTCCTTCTCTGACCCCTACTGATAAGCTCCTCCTCTTCTATGAGGGCCTTCTGGACGACATCTTGCAAGGTTTGAGGCATCAAAATCCTAACCTTTGCACGTATGCTACCATTAAGGCTGAACACAAACCTGTTGACCTTAAGTTTCTCAGTGTTAAGATGTGGAGCATACCGAAGAAGCTCCATAAAATAGGCCTCATACTCAGGCGTCGTACGACGGCCCTGTCGTAAAGCATTGAACTCATTCGGTTGTCAATCAATAAATTCTTCTGATAGGTACCTCTCTCAGAACAGTTCCTCAAACAGTTCCCATGACATGTCTTTGACAACCATGTTAAGTTGTGGCAGGAGCGTCTTCGACCATAGAAGAGCTCTCCCCTTCAATTGAAATACCGCCATGTAGACCCTCATGTTGCAGGTATAGTCGCGAAGTGAAAATCACATCGCCATATTCTCCAACCATTCCTCGGCAGCTGCGCCATCTGGGGCACAAAATAACTCAGGAAATTTGACCTTCTCGAGCTCACAGTGAATGCTACCAGTACCGACCAGAGCACGCGGTGGACCCTCAGGGGGTGCCAACACTTTGGCCTCATCTCTGTTCAAACGGTTGATCAGTGCCTCAGACATTTGCTGAAAAGACCTCATCATAACAACCACATCACCCACCGCTATCTTCTCCTTCCCGACAACTTATTCATCTCCCTAGGTTTTAGACGCGTCAGGCATGGATGCTATTGGAGGTGTTGCGCCTCCTCCCCTAGCACCCTGTCGTCTGCCTCTGTGGAATCCTCTAACCATGATTACCTGCACGAATACAAGTCAAATTAATTAGCAACATCATAATCAAATCATATCAATGAAATCTTTAGTGATCCCAAGTCGTGGGTTGAACCTCGCTCTGATACCAAATGTGACAACCCCATCGTTACGACAACAAGCGAAGAAGAAATGATTTTTTTTGTTTTTGTTTTTAGGAAAGAAGGTGATGACAAAAATAGTTTAACCACACCACTGATGACGAACACAAGCATGTAGTCCAGGCAACATGCTACTATGACACCACGCACAGGCACTAGGGCAATTGGGCAAACATGCGCAGAATAACAAGGAGTAACGACTACCCTCCCGACACAACACGACCATGAATACAAGCTAAGGGAAAACATCCCCATCCCAACACAACAGCCTATATGAACAAAGACTATAACCTCAAGGTGTGCGAACCAACGCTTGAAGGCATTCAAACCATGCACCAAAAGCAACTTCCAACACTCGACAACACTCACACAGGTCGCACCTACTCCGACCAATATCATGTTTGCTACTATCCCACAGGGTGCATCATGATCCCCTCATCAGGAATCATGTCATTACCAGGTGATAGATGCATCAATAACCTTGGTTCAAACATAATCTATCTGGACCGAGGACTCTAGAAAATCCTATGCGCTGAGAACCGAATACCGATAAGAAAACCAAACCCCAACCTCAACAACAGGTCGATGATATGACAAATAACAACACAAGGAAGACACTAACCAACAAAATACTTCGTCAACATCCCAACCATTGATCAAGTCTAAAATAGTCCATACTGACTCTCTAAATTTAACATAGATTACCAATCTGATAGTAAGTCAAATTTGAATTACTCACCATTTACAATTTTATATTAGCATTGATTTCAACAATTCTAAATTGCAATTAATTCAATCCACATTAATTTAAATTAACATTAAGGACAATCTAAATTGGCATTCCAAGATTAATCACCACTAACAAGTGATCATGAATTTAAATTCTAGTGATTAATTTTATGTTACGGTATTGTGGTGAAATTTTTAAGATGGATTTAACTTTGAAGGAAATGGTAAATTCGTTAACAACTACGACGTTGGTAAATTGGTTGCTTATATATATACACCCTTCTTAAAGTTATCATTCTTTACTGGTATACAAATCAAGATATTCAATATCTACTCTCCTTACTATTATTGTATTTAGTAAAATCATTTACAAATATTACGCTAGTTACTTGGTGGGTTTATAT
>ML811687.1:0-11306 GCA_009831015.1 Picea engelmannii | reverse complement strand
TGCTTATATATATACACCCTTCTTAAAGTTATCATTCTTTACTGGTATACAAATCAAGATATTCAATATCTACTCTCCTTACTATTATTGTATTTAGTAAAATCATTTACAAATATTACGCTAGTTACTTGGTGGGTTTATATGTATATGACCTCCTTAAGGTTATTCTTCTTATGAATATTAGATATTATCATCAGTTCACAGTTAGGAAATGTAATGATGCAAGTCAATTTTTGATGTGATAAATTGTCTCCCATTCATCCTAATTCAATTACGATTTCCCTGATCACTTTTTAATTGCTTCTCAATTGGATCTTCTCCAGAGATGATAGATATAACGTTTGAATTAAAAGTATAGAGGATAAAATTTTGTTGTGGACTACGACCTTCTAATTAAACAATTGTAAGATATGGAATGGGTTGTCAATAATAAATAAAGAAATCACTGTTGAAAAGACACTAGAATGAAAACTTCAATACTATCATTTAATATATAATCAAAATCATTGTGCAGACATGCCAGAAGAAAATTTACATTGCTATCATTAATATAAGAGCCAAATCATTGTGTAGACATGCCAGAAGGAAATTTACATTGCTATCATTTAATATAAAAGAAAAATCATTATGCAGACATTCCAGAAGGAAATTTACGTTGCTACTGTTTAATATATGAGCAAACTCATTGTGCAGACATATTTAATTGCAAATCCGTGGGCAGTAACAGGAAAAACACAAGGTCAGCGGAGGCAGCTGGATGGTCAATTCATTCTTGCAACGAAGGTCAGGTCTTGTGCTCAAACCCGAGAAAGGATGTGGTCTAGCTGTAGAAAGCTTAACTGGGCCAAGCTCGCATACCTTTGAGAGAGAACACAAAATTAATATAAATTTATGAAAGGGAGCAACTAGGGTTTAGCGCCTCCCCATGGCCGTGATCTATGAAACCACATCCATTGCCTCACTGGGGCTCATGAATCACAAGGAGGGGGAGCCATCGGGCGCCTCCTATAGCCAAATCACTGCAAATGGTAGTCCTACAGAAGGGTCGAAGCGGCCAACCTTTGAGCCGCCACAAAACCTACGCGTGGAGCTCCTGGAAGAAGGAACTTTCAAAGACCGAGAAATGGACATAGATCCAGGGAAGGAGGCAACCCAAGCCAGTGCATCAACTCCATGGGTGCCGTGTAAGTGTATCCCATAGGCTCCACAGGCCCCGAAATATGTTATTAGCTCACCACGTATAGAAGAGCAGAAGCAATACATGAGGGACTACGCCTTGGTGGGTAAATTTCTAGGGCTATGGCCTTCAGAGTGAGATCTGATCAAATGGATACAATACTGGTGGAAACCGAAAGGGAATTATGATCTACAACTTGGCTCCAAGGGTTTCTTCACTATTATCTTCCATAACTTGGAGGATCGCAATCGCATCTTTGACGGGGGGCCATATTTCTACAACTTGGTAGGACTCTTTTTAAGATCCTAGATCGAGAAGTTCATCCCTGAGAAGGAAGACTTTACACATGCACTGGTCTGGATCAGATTATACTCCTTGCCCCAGGAGTTCTGGCTGGAAGAGGTCTTGGCCGACATTGGGAACACTATAGGCATTTATATCAAATCCTCAGAGGCCACTAAGCAGCGGCGCTATACCTCTTATGCAACAATCTGTGTGTATTTGAACATAGCCAAGACACTCCCAGGGTCCATCACACTGGAATATCATGACGAGGACTGGTCTCAAACCATTAACTACGAGCACATCCCATTCCAGTGCAGGAAATGTCACGAGCATGGTCACCTCTTCAGAGAATTCCCACTCAACATGGCTCAAAAAGAGGGGAACCCATAAAAAGGCAAGGACAAGGATGACTTTGCACAACCAGTGGGGAAAAGGCGTCAAGGAGGAAGGAAATAACTGGCTTAGGTAAGCAAAGATCCCTCTACTAGTAATAAGTTCGCCATCTTGCAAAACCAACCAGAAAATCCCATAAATCCTGCAAACTCCATTGCACCCTCTCCGGGAAATGCACCNCCCCCCTGACACAGCTCTTGATCTGCAAGAGATAGAAGAAGGGGAGGCAGATATGGAGCTAGAAGAGCAAGACCTTGCTGGGGTGGATCTGGAGCACCTCGAGCACGCCTATAGGCAACAAAAACTATACACCATACCTAGAGATCAACTATGGAAGGTCCACAAAGTCTTCCTCAACTCCTCATCTAGGTCCTTAGCTGGAGCTAGCAAAGGCCTAGGAATCCAGGGAGGTCAATCAAAAAAACCAACCAAAACCAAGAAAGACGAAAAGAAAAGAGGCAGAAAATCCACCAACAAACTCATACAAGAAATAGGGAACTTTATGGTAAACTCAAGACAAATTAACCTGATTTCGGACAGCTTCCCTCCTCTCCCCACTCCCCCGTCATCATGAAGCTCATCACTTGGAATATCAGGGGCCTCAACGGGCGTAGCAAGCAAAAATTGCTACGGGATATGATATTAGCAGAAAAACCAGAAATTGTATTCCTACAGAAAACAAAATGTACTTCATAAGACATTGACAAGCTACTACCCTACTGCTGGAAACAAGGGACGACAGTATCAATAGACGCCACAGGAACAACTAGTGGTTTGGCTGTTCTATGGAACACCAATGCAGTACTACTGGAAAATTTCATCACCACCAAATGGTCCATCGCAGCTGATTACAGGCTTATAGGCTCAAACAGGCCTGGACATCTGACTAATGTCTACGGCCCAACCAGCCCAAGGGATAAGCAGGCCTTCCTCAGGAGCCTACATTATGTTTCTAGCCTAGCACAACACAAAAACTGGATCGTTGGTGGTGACTTCAACATCATCCGCAGCCTGGAGGAAAAAAGAGGAGGCTCAAGGCACCTGGATAAGGACTCCGGTGACTTCAATGCTCTCATAGACGAGCTTCACCTAATCGATTTGGACACCAACAATGGCCTGCACAGTTGAAAAAATAGAAGAACCGGTATACACCAAATTGCCTGTACGCTAGATAGATTCTTGATATCCGAATCTCTTATGATGGAAGGCGCTGCAATGGAATCGGCTATCCTAAACTTCTCTGGGTCAGATCACGGGCCCTTACAATTAAGAATGGATATCCCAGCTACTCCTGGTAAGAAACCTTTTAGATTTGAGAAATTCTGGCTAGACCACCCGGATTTCCAAGAAAACATCCAGGCCTGGTGGAGGGAGGCAGCAGTCCACGACGGATCCAAAATGTATAAATTCCAGCAAAAGTTAAAGAACCTCAAGCAAACTCTCAAACTTTGGAACCAGAATACCTTTGGCAACATTTTTGATGCTCAAAAACAACTTTCGGCACAATTGGAGGTGATTCAACAATAGATCAGACTACAAGGATTCATAGATGAGCTCAAGACCTAGGAAACAAAATTAAATCAGCAACTCGAATTCAGAAAAAAGCAAGAAGAGATATTATGGAAACAGAAATCGCGAGTGCAATGGCTCAAGGAAGGGGAGTGCAATACCAAATTCTTCCATAGAATTGTCATCCAATGACGGCACTCCAACAAGATCACTCATCTCATCTCAGATGATGGGGACATGGTACACTCCCATGGGGATATGGAAAATACCTTGATAGGCTATTTTCAAAACCTCCTCACAGAACCCCTGGCAGACAGACATGAGGCCATCAACAAGGTCACTTGGCATGTGCCCTCCCTTGTCACCCCGGGGCAGAATGCCGCCCTTCTCTGGCCAATAACAATAGAGGAAGTAGACCAAGCACTTCAGGATACCCCTAAGGATAAGGCTCCGGGCCCCGATGGTTTCACAAGCGACTTTTTCCATCACTGCTAGCCACTGATCAGAATAGAAGTATGGGAAATTTTAGAGGATTCCCGAGCCACCGGCCAGATCCTCTAGGCTCTCAATGCCACCTTCATAACCTTAATTTGCCAAAGAGGGGCAGGCACATCACCCCAAGCAGTTCAGGCCGATAGCATTATGCAACATCATTTATAAACTTCTGACAAAAGTGATAGCCAAGAGACTCAAACCCATCTTACCTACAATAATATCCCTGGAGAAATCAGGCTATGTTGAGGGAAGACAAATCCTAGATAGCGTAATCCTCGCCCATGAAGTGATCCATTCTCTGCAGAAGACCAAGACCCTAGGTATGCTCCTCAAATTAGACCTCTCTAAAGAATTTGACAAGATTAGCTGGGAATATATGCAAGCATTGCTTCTAGATTTTGGCTTTGATCGGCGCTGGGTAACCTGGATTTTGAATCTAACCTCTTTGGCCTTCTTCTCTCTTCTCATTAATGGCGTCCCATCGAGGCCCTTCTCCCCATCTAGAGGGATCAGGAAAGGAGATCCCCTCTCTCCATTTCTATTCATTATTATGGCCGAGGGCCTTAGCAGATCCATCCATGCAGCTATTGAAACCAAACTTCTAACAGGTCTTCCCTTGCATGGTATTTCCCCTCCTATCTCGCACAACCAATTTGTTGACGACACCCTCCTGATGGGCAGCCCTACTGTCTGGGAAGGAAGCTCCATCCTGGATATCCTTCAAACTTTCTCGGACACCTCAGGCCTGGACTGCAACAAGGATAAGTCCCAAATCTTTTTCTTCAACACTCCCCTTTTGGTCCAGCACCACATCTCTGGCCTCATCGGTTTCAACAAAATCTCCCTTCCGTCCAAATACCTTGGAATCCCTTTGATCGACAATGCTCTCCGGAACTCCTCTTGGGAGCACCTCTTTTCCTCCTTTTCAAAAAGGATTTCCTCTTGGACATATAGAGCTCTAAACCTACCCAGTCGCCTCACCCTTCTCCAGGCCCTCCCGATCTATTCCTTCTCTGCATTGGTTGCTCCGAAGTTTGTACTTACCACCATTAAAAGACTACAAAGAAACTTCATCTGGCAAGGCCTCAACACAGGAAAGAAAATAGCGTTTGTCAGTTGGGACAAACTCTGTCGACCCAAGAAGCAAGGAGGCTTGGGTTTAAGGGATCCCTTCATCATGAACAAGGTGATAAGCGCCAAAATATGGTGGCGATGGCTAAAAAGCCCCAAGGACCTCTGGGCCCGACCTTGGAGGAAGAAATATGCTCCAAATATGGCAGAGAAGAACCTTGTCTGCTGGAATGAGGATAACTCAAGCTCCTTAATCTGGACAGTAGCCAAGAAGAATTGACAACTGGTAACTGAGCACACCTTCTGGGAAATCAGAAATGGAAAAACGACCCTTTTCTGGCAAGATTCCTGGCAACAATGGTTGGTTTTGAGTAAGGAGGAATGGGCCTCTGACAACTGTACGCAAACCACTCGGAAAGGACTGAAAAAAGTAGTTGACTATTGGCAGGACAACCCCCAGGAAGACACTTGGCACCAATGGCACCTGGACAGGGAAAGCATAGATCTGGAGGCCGGCGTGGATCTAGCTCCTTGGCAAGAAGAGATGACGAAACGGAAAGTTCCCAAAATAGCAGGAGAAGATATCTTGAGATGGGGTTACAAACCACGGGGAACCTTCAGCACACGGGAAGCGTACCAGCTCAAGGCGCATGTAGACCCTCTCCCTAACACAAAAGTGTGGCGCAAACTCTGGGGTCTTAAGCAGTGGCCAAAAATCACCCTCTTCCTTTGGCTTGTTACTCATTCCAGCATCCTAACCTGGGATAACCTAATGAAAAGGGGATTTGTTGGTCCCTCTATATGCATGCTTTGTGGAGAGGCAGAGGAAACAATGAACCATCTTCTCAACTCATGCCATTATATTGCTCAAATCTGGGATCAAGTAGCGCTTATTATGCGTACCTCAGACCGCAGCAGAGACAACATCTTAGCGACCATTACAAACTGGAGAGACCAAGATTTCCACTCTCCCCTCCTCAATCGTGTTTGGAAACTTCTACCGGGCTTTATTCTTTGGCATACCTGGAAAGAAAGGAACAAAAGGCTCTTCAAAGGCCTGTCCCTCCCCTGGCAACACTGCTAGCATCGGTGCTATCGTAACATCTTGGAGACCCTCCCTCTTCAGCCACGACCCAGTGAAGATGATAACAACAATCCAGACAAACTCCCCATCATTCAGTTCTGGAATCCACCTTCTCCCCTTCAGGCTCAACCCTCTCCTCCCCCGTCGCATCCCTCCAACAGCCCCTCCTTCTGGTCTCCTCCCCTAGAGGGCTTCCTCAAGCCCAATTTTGATGGGGCCTCAAAGGGAAATCTAGGACCTGCAGGCTATGGCATTGTCCTTCGCAACAATCATGGGCACATCCTCCTCATCAGTGCGGGCCCCATTGGTCACTCCACGAACAATGAAGCAGAACTGTGGGGTCTTACTAGGGGGTTGCAACTGGCCATTAAAAATAACTTCACCAAGCTAATCGTTGAGGGCGATTCTTTAATCATCATCAACTTGCTGCGGAAAATTGTAAATGGGGCCAACCCAGATAGAATATCGCCCAGCTGGAGACTCCTGCATGGATTGCAGACCATTACTGATTCACTATGACCAGGTCTGACTATCATCCCAGCCCAGGTCAGAAGGCAGGCGAATCAAGTTGCGGACGACCTAGCTAATACGGGCATCAACTGGAGCGATTTGAAACTCCTCTGCAATTCATCCCTAGAACCTGATCATCCCATTCTCCAGCAGTGCATTCGGAAAGCTAGGATGACGGATGCTCCCCTGGATGGGGTGTCAGTGGAGACCACCTGGCGCATAACAGAGGAGGGCATATGCCAACGGGGCACAGAGCCATGTGACGGGCTCGTGCCACCATCCGCCACCCTCCCGCACCATTAAAACGCTCTTATGGCGATGGGAAAGAGTGTTAATTCACACACTCGGCCTCTGCATTGTCTTATGGCGCTGTTGCTAGTCTCTGTTCATTGTCTCTGCTAGTGGTTTGATGGGCCTTCTCCTTTGCTACCATGGCCGTCTTTTGATTGCACCCACTGGTCCTTGACGGTTCCTCTCAACACCCAACCAGGCGACCTCTGCTGCGTGCATCCCATGCCTATTCACAAAATGCGTTTGAGAGGGAGGCCATGGTGGGGTTCTCCCTGGAGACCTCGTCGACCTTCAATTTCTCCGCCCGCTCTGCCTCCCCCTAGCTCACCCGTTCACCCCCAGGCCACGCCTCATAGCCTCACCCCTCTCGACCTGCTGACTGTGAGCATCAATTGCCTAGAACTGATTCCTCGGCTTCCACGCTCATCTTTGCGTCTCCTCCTCGCTCCACCGGTGAATGAACCGACCCATCTTACATGCTCGGCTTTTCCAAGGGACTTAGGGGCCGACAAACCACCTCCTACGTGGAAGCCTGGGAATTCTGGACTCCCTACCTCTGACACCACTAATGGTGAGCAGGTAAAAGATAATTTGGCCATTCTCTACGGCCTTGTCTTCGAACTCCGCTAGGGGGTGGAGGACCTGCATTTTCAGCTGCAACTTACCAACGAAAAGGTGGTGCTCTTCCTTCAACTCCTTACCTCTATGCATGAGACTTTCCTCTCGACCCCGAAAGGAGCAATCGCTAGGCAGGAACCTGTAGCAGATGACACCGAAGGAGAGGACAAGGTGTGCGTGACTTCGAAGTAGCAACCCTGGGCAGCTACCATAGTTGGGGATATTGTAATGCAGTGTGCAGTAGAGTCGGAACTGGATCGGCATGGGAACGTGACCATGGAGAAGGAGGACACCGCGAGGGACGACCCTGGAACTGTGACCAAGGAGGAGGTCGAGGTGCAATGGGGGTATGGGACGGCTTGTGTCAAAGAGGAACCATGGCTAAGGGATCTCAATGCCACCTGGCCGGGTTACGTGTCAGGTGTCGAGACTCTTGATGTGTTCGAAGTCGAGCCAGTCAGGTTTTCTTTTTATGGATGTCCACCCTGTCTTAGACATTGTTTTTTATAGTTTATTACTATGCTTATGCTGACTAATCCATTGTCTGGGTTGGTTTCCCCTATGTTGGGGCAGCCCAGTAATTACAACAGGACCATCTCTGTATTTTGGATCTTCTTTTTGCCTCTTGCAGGAACTTAATATAAAAAATCTCTTACTTAAAAAAAAAAAATAGGAAAAACACAGTCACATTTAATTGCAAAACCGTGGGCATTAATAGGAGAAACACAACATCTTTTGATTGAAAAATTGTGGGCATTAACAAGAAAAACGAAGCATCATTTTATTGCAAAATCGTGGGCATTAATAGAAATCAAATAGTAGTAAAGTTTTATGCAGAACACAGTCTTCTTCAAGGGCAATTGCCAGGCAACAAAGGTATTCAAATAGTAGTAAATTTTTAAGTGCAAGACGAAGTCTTATTCAAGGGTAAAATCACCCCAAAAGTAAAAATGAAATGCAGACCTGTGAGGGGATAAATTTCCAGGCAACAAAATGAAATGCAGACTCGGTCCAGCTTCAAAGGTAGTCTGGTAATGGCAAGCATCGTCTTGACTAGTGGTGGGAAAATATCAGTCATATAGGTGAAAAAAACACCCACCCAAATGCCCACATTAACCGGTAAGGCACAGGCCATGAGTGCAGGAAGAAAAAAAAAGTTAGATATACAAATTGATGGGCCACAAATTCACCTCCCCCCAAAGAAATAGATTGCAGCCTTAAAATGCACGAATTCAATCCAAAAATGGAAAATCGCCTTCCATAATTGAATGCATAAGAAAAAAAAGGAAATTGTTGCTCAATGAAGGCAAGTGTCGTGAACAAAAAGACAACGTAGAAATATATTCAACCAGCATCATAATATAAGGCAGAGCTAAAAAAATTAAATTGTTTTTTTCCATTCCAGGATACCATTACAAAAACGCAAACTGAAATTAAATCACTTTTACATTCCAGGATACCAATATAAAACAATGACAACAATAAGAGAACGCAAGGATCCATTGGGAAACATCATTGAAATGATCGTAGGGATTTTATCAGTCAAGGCACAGAGAAAAAAAAACCAACAAGGACGCAAGATAATCCATACGCAGAGGTCTTTGCTAGAAGGTGCAAGTCAAACAATCATCCAAGGACAACAATGGAGGTAGATGGATGACAGGAACGTCCTTCACTCATCATCTATGCACATAAAAGTAGGGCGTTGAGATCCATAGGTCTATTAACAACGAAGCAAAAACCATAGATCAGGCTCTTGCCCGACTACTCAAGCGAGGACTGATGAGCTAGCAACGAAAGGAAAAAACAACCACAATCTTCACAAATCAATACACCAAAGGATGGTCAAGACATGAATGGGTCGAAGGCCATGGGAAATCATCCAATCATGAAGCGAAGATATGGTGAAAATTCAGTCATCAACTACAATGCTAAGACAATCAATTTCCTTACCCAATTAAACATGCAGATCCAAAGCATAAATCATACTACAATCTACCATGCAAAAATAAAGGAAGCGTACTGTTGCCTGATTGCCCGCTCTGAGTTGATTTCTTGTGCGCTCCATGCAACTCCCACTTACTGATCGACGAGACTTCACCGGTACCTCCTAGCCAATTCTAGGGGTACTCTTCTTCCCCTTTAGCCCCCCGATCCGCAAAGGGGCCATGCACACTAACCAAAGAATCAACTAGCTCCTAGCTTGCTTCGCAAGGCCGAGCCACCACTCCTCACCAAGATGGGTAATCCAACTCCCAAAAGCTAAGTCAGTCAAGTAGAGATTTATGCAGTGTAACGTTATGGAAAATAGAAGAGATCCATCATCCTTCTCCTCCCTCCATTATATGGAGTTTCAAATTCAAAAACTTTCCCATAACCTCTTTGAAATTAATTTTTAGACACTTAATTCAATTTAATCCTCCCCCTACATGTGTCACCCATCCCTTTCATTCCTCTAGAAACCAAAATTCTTTAATTAATTAATTACCCTTATTTCCCTCACCCACCTATAGTCACTCCTAGAATCTCTCCTAGGTGACCCGAAATTCCCTTAAAAGTTTTAATGAATTTCCCCATTACCAATTTACTAGTTGAGTTAATTTAGAAGGTTCTTAAATGCTAGATACCTTACTAAGTTTGACTTTTTTCTTTTCCCTTGTGTTTCCCTCTTTTCCTAGTTTCTTAATTATTTTAGATTTCCGTCTTTCCCCTTTTCACTTAGAACTCAATTTGGCAGGTGTAGAAATTGATTTTTTTCCTTCTCCCTTTTTAATTAATAAATTTTAAATTATCATAATATAATAAAACAATTATTCCCCCCCCCCCTTTTTTTTTATCCCTACAGATTTTTATGAATCAATTAAATTGCTTACTCCCTTCTTGTTACAAGATTAATGAAGATTATCATCATTATTTATTATATATTTATTTTTATAAATATGTGTGTGTGTGTGTGTGTGTGTTTAAAAGGATAGAAAAATTATGCCATGAGTATAATTTAGACCTAGACTTTAATTTTTGTGTTGAGCAACAATTTACTAGGGAAATTGTTTTAAAAATTCTTATCACTTTATTCATCCTAAGTCCATCTAGTTTCACTCATTTATCATTAACAATGCAACTTGCCCTTCAAGAGGCACTAGGTGCTCCAAGGGTGCCACTCGCCTCATCTGTTTCCCTTGCGCGACGTGCCCTTCAAGATGCACTACGTGCTCCAATGGTTCCACTCACCTCTTTCAATTTTTCTTGAGTGATGTGCCCTTCAGGATGCACCACGTGCTCCCAGGGTGCCACTCGCCTCTTGACTGACTTGGTAGACATAAAAAAACCATGGATTCAATAATCCACCGGGTGAACTTGTGGGAGACTAAGGGCCTCGAAGGAATAAGCCCCCCTCCTTATTGAGCGCCCCTTAGAACCATCATGAGCAATTGTCGCAGTCTACCCTCACAACATCTCGGGTCCTCTAAAACTAGGTAAATGTTAACCTACAATTCAAGCCATGGTGGGAATGCTAGTAGGTTGTGGCAGGGCTGCTGTCCACACCTCTCCCTCAACATCTCTGGTAGTTGTGCATGACCCATCTACTCCACATCTGAGTCTGGTCGGCAAGCTATCGTCAGCCTTCATCGTCAATGAATCATGCCAGCAATATATCCATAATTATATCATCTAATCAGATGCACTAATATCACATATAAAACACTCAAACCCCAATGGTTCAGTCCTCGACTGGATCTAGAGTCCAAGGGGTTCCATCAATGCCTCTGCATCCTCAAGGTCCAAAATCCTGCACACTCATGAAAACCGAATCAATAGCACCTATCTATATCAATGCAGTAAAACAACATGTCATCAACACATAACGCCTCA
>ML811686.1:198437-208700 GCA_009831015.1 Picea engelmannii | reverse complement strand
TTCTACCAAAAATAGAAATTTTTCTTCATCTTTGTTTGTTGTGTGTAGCATTTCCAGCAAATATACCTTGCTGGTGTTTGCAGGTTCAGATCTGGTTGAGAGGGTTATGCTACCCCAAAAACGTCCACACAACACTCCAATACCCTTCTCTTCAAGTGGGTAACATTCTCAACTTTTCTCTTTACTTCTTCTAACATCTTGGGCATACTTTCTTCACTTCTTGCTGATTTTTAGTTTCTCATAGTGTGGGAGAAGGATTGGTACGACCTACCTCCCACGTGTGAGTTTGGGTAAGACTAGCTTTGAGTTTTCTATTTCTAAATCACTCTCTCAAGCTAGGACGTGGGGTTAGTGAGCTTCTTCTCTTGCTTGCTTCTCTCTCTTCCTTTCTTGGCCTCTTTCTTTCCAAGTTATCTTCTAAGCTTAATAATTACCTACACTTTGGGAGAGGAATACCCCAATTTGAGAGGTTAGGGTTTTAATGTGCCTTTGATCTATTTATGCTTTAATGGTTTAAAATCATCTAGATCTAGATCTCTCACACATTAATCTTTAAGCTTAAGCCCTTGGGGCATAATCAACTTACTTAGATCTATTTGCATATTTTAATATCTTTCAAGATCTATTTTGTTGCATGCTTTAATCCAACATACACTAAATGGTTTATGCATTAATGGTATAATAGACAACACTTTCTTTCATGTTCTAAAATCTTGAGGCCATTTTCCATCACACTTAAGTTAATAGTTGTTGGATAAAGTTGATAGTGTAGGTACACACTTAAATCTTCAAGCTTGTCTTCTTAGTGCTTTTCTCTTAATGCTTTAAAACAAACATAATATAAGTGGTGCAAGCTAGAGTTGCTCTTTCTCTTTTTGGCAAGTTGTTCTTGCCTTGTGCTTTCGTAGTCTTTCTTAACAATCTTTCTCATGTTAATGGTGCAATCATAGTGACAAACTAAATTGTTATTTCAGTTTGCTTTTACATTGCTATACATGTGTTAGATGCTTCATTCTTATGCTTGCAGCTTAAGTAACACACTTAACAAGATGAAGTGAGTTTCGGCCTTGGCAATAAATCACCATTTTAAAGCATCATAAAATCACTAAAACACTCTAAGATACACCTAAAAGTCTAACCAATTGATATATATACTTAATAGACTTAATAGGGTACTTTAAACCACCATCTTCACCATCTAAAATGGGGATTGAGGAGGGCAACGGAAGGTGATAGGCCAGGGACGGTCTCATGGTGCAAAGGAGCGTCCTTTCCGTAAAAACTCAATTCTTTGGGCTGACTGTGATAGCTAGGGTTGGCCTCGTTGTCTCACTTCTTGAGCATCCAACAGTTATTTCGCAACCGGGGGAGGAGGTTTTTGGTGAAACACTTAATAAGGGTAATAAAACCTTTGCAATCTTAAGAAACCTTTAACTCATTAAGTAATCAAACCTTGGTCTTAATCATCTAATAATATCTTGTGGGTTAAATAACTAAGTGTTGAGTATCATAATCATTGTGGAATGCTTGTGCGTTAACCTTTAAATCTTCTAAGTTTTCCTTTGACTTGTGAATGTTGATGTTGCCATTGAGGAGTAGTCCAATAGAGTAAGTGCTATTGGGGCATGCTTAGGCCTAACATGTTGATGATGCTAATGCCTTGACCTTCTTTAAATCCTACACATTGAAATAATGTGGTTGGCTTGTTGTGTTGTATCATTTTGTATTTAGCATTCTTTATTTGTAAGTACTTGTAACTAATCTTGTTGTGAAATATTTATTCTTTCATAATCTTTGTAATTGCATTGCAACGAAACACCCTTTAACTTTAGTTGATCCCATTGCCCAACCTTAGGAACTAGTCTTAATTGACTTAGGGAAAGGGCTTGCTTGACATACTAACCTTGCATCTTGCATTGTTGCCTTAGCATCATAGGTTAGACTCTCCCAAACCTTAACAAATTAAAATCAACTCCTAGAACTTAAACGCTAAATCTTATCTAATAACTAGGCTCTACCACCCTTGGCTTCCCTAGGAGTGAGCCTAGACAGAAGAGGTTCCAGTCAAAGTGACACCGTGGGCTGTGAACCTAGGCATTATGCCTCAAAGGACACACTAAGTGAGCCGGACTTAGCTCACGTTTGCAAGTGTGTATAAGGACAGCAACAAAGCCCAGACAGGCCTTTTATGGCCTGCTGTAAAGTCCCTGGGAATATCAACTAGAACAACTGGATCAACTGAATCAATGGTTATCTCCCTCTGGACTGCTGAAGAGGAAGAATGTACTGTCTCTCTTTCTCAGTTAGTTTGACTCCTTATGAGTCAATTGACTCCCTCTGAAGTCTGAAGGATAAGTATCTTCCTTTGTTGTTAACATGCTTGGATCAAGAAAACAAACGAAAGGAAACAAGACAAGAATATCTCCTAGAGGAGATTCGTGAGTACATCTCTAAAATCAAAACATTTTAAGGATTGTTTTCACAGCTACAACACCTACTTGTAATGTAGCAACCTTAGAAATGTAGGGTATAGGTATGATAATTTAAAATAATCAAACCTGGAGTCTTCACTTCCAGTGTGTTGCTCCTCTGGATGCACTGAGATTCTTCTAGATCCATGATTGCACCAAGGGTTCCTTCCTCCTGCTAGTACCCTTATGACAATGATGCAAATAATGTATATACAAGTGCATCCCTGAGAGTGTACACCAATGGAGATTCTGCTTGTTTGTCAATGTCATGATGATCAATGACATTCCTCGCTTGTTTTCCATAGACTAGAAGGCACATTATGTTGTTGTAGCTTCTTGTAACCACCTACCACTGCTACATTCTATAAACAGACTTGTTTGCCCTTCTAGCCACCTTGTACAAAACAAGTCTCTGCATCAACCTTGTAGCTTAGGACTGTAATCAAGGCTTTATTGTTGTTTGTAGATGACATAAGTAATAATGAGAAACACCTTGCTATCAACCAATGTCTTGATTGTCTGAAATACCCTTGAGCTGCTAGCACAAATATTTAAGACCAAAAACTTCAAGCAACCACTGTTGTTGTCTTTCGGATCTATTAATCATGCAATACAGAACTTGTGCAAGTCATAATATAATATTGCAAGTGGATTTTCTGCTTCAACCATCCTGTGCTCCAAATCATCTTCAATATTAAAACTTTGTGTTTCAGTAAGTTTTACGGGTCCACTCTTCTCATCAATATCTTTAAGTGATTATAATTTACTGTGGAGAGAACTTCAGGAGTAGATGGAACATCATAGGCAAGAGCATAAAATTTCGAACAATAGTTGGAGAGGATAATACATCAGCAGAACTTCGAACAATATTTGGAGAGGATAATACACAAAAATAAAATACTTGAGTTATCCACCAATTGAGCATTCATCCGTGCTTGAAAGAAAGCACTAATAAAATCCAAAAATAATACTCTTCCATGCATGAACTTGTCAACTAGAATTTGCCTAGGATACCCTCAATTGGTGCACCTTAGTCCGCCCAAAATAAATTGGATGAATTGTGGATAAGATGAACTTGATGGACTCCAAGATGGGTGGTCTTCTTTGGCAAACAATAGATCTGATATTATAAGAGTTTTAAGAGAACAAACAGATCTCTTATGCTAGCAAGGTCCCTTTAAACCATCTTCTCTCAGCACAATCATTTTCCCATAGCATTCGACCTGCTTCAGGAGGCTTACATAGCCCTTAACTTTCTACAGTCGTCCTGCAAAAATGAAAACGGTGCTCTTCCATTTCCCTTGGACTGAGGTAAACCTTACACATGATGGCAGCCTCATCATTCACTTCAAGAATTTGGATACTGTCTCAGATTTTGGGCTGCGACATTGTTAGTTTTCACTTCAGAAGGGGTCTGACCCTGCTTCATTAAGTGTTTGTTGTTAGGGTCTTTCCGTGGCAGCTTTAGAGGGGCCTCAGAACATGTTGAGTTCCTTACTGTGGTTGCCATAAGTTTGCCTGCCGTTTAGGGTAGGCCATGCTCCTCAAGCCTGCGACTACCTTGTTCTAGCAGTCAACCCTTCTCCTAGGCTCTGACCTCCTCTCCCATACACCTCAGCTGTTGTTCAAGGGTTTTAAATTCACCACAGAATTTTTAAAAAGAAGATCCGACCCTTAGTGGGGTTTCTCCTTTGCTGCAGTCTCCTCTTAGGGTCTTCAACAGTGCTCGACCAACCTCAATCTTCACAATGAAATTAAGAGGGGTCTGACCTCATCATCTACCACAAAATTTTCAAGGAGAGGTTCGACCGTCTTCTCTTCACACCTATAGCAGAGTTTTGGTGGACCTTACCTTCAACTTTAATGTGTAATGGTCTTCTTCAAGCCTGCTCTGATACCATGTTGACTTTTCAATGAGCTATGGCTCATGGATTTACTTTTAAATTTTCTGTTTAGTTTTACTTGAACCATAACTACTACAGCAAACCAAGATCACAAGAAGAATAACCATGCACAAGAACACAAGAAGTATCCTGGGAAACCCTTCTCAACAAGGGAAGAAAACCCAACCAATCCTTTGCTATATTCTTCAAGAGAAAGACCTCCCACACCATCACCAAACCTAGCACACAAGAGGGTGTTGTAATTCTCATAATTTCAAATCATAACTTCTAAAATCATGAGATGACACAATGATAAGTGTGTTTCCTCAATGGGGATTCACCTTTATTTATATAAGACTTTTCACATCAAATGATGTGTCTATTGGCACAATAGGGTCGACCTCAACTACTCAAAATATAATTAATAAATACCATATTAATTATCTTTTACATTAAGGTGGGGCCGACATGTACCCTTTACATTACAATTAGGGTTATAGGTAAGACTGACTCTTGAACAATATAACAAGGGATCTCATACACCCACTAGTGCTCAGCTACTAGGGGCACATCCATCTGTGCTCAGCCACAGGGATGTCTCTCTATCTCACTGCGTCTCACAAGAGAACCACAATCACTATTGCTCAACCACTAGGATCACGTTCACCTGTGCTCATCCACATGCACATCCAACTTAGCAGATCTTCTTTCTCAGTGCGTTACACAGGAGAGTCATCTGGAGTTCATCATCTCAACTCTCTGCTCAGAGGAGGCTAATACATCGTTTCATCTCTGTCTCAGAACGATGCACCCAACTCATGGGATTTTCCACACGTTCACCTGTGCTCATCCACAGGCACGTCCAACTCAACAGATCTTCTTTCTCACTGCGTTACACAGGAGAATCATCTGGAGTATCATCTCAACTCTCTGCACAGAGGAGGCCAGCACAACGTTCCAGTTCTGTCTCAGATAGGAACCACACACCCAACTCAGGGGCTCTCTCTTAGGTCTGTGTCTTGGAGGATGTCTCATGTAGCTGTAATCATCAACATACTTACCATTATTCATCATCATGATCATTTTCGCACAACTTGTTCTTGGTTCCGTTGCATTCTGACGATTTTCGTAAAACAGGGTTATTAATGGGCATATTTTAATTAATTACACTAAAGGTACTATTTGGAGCTTGTTTCTTGGAGAAATTCCTTAGTATAATAACTTGTTGGAACTGAGGCGAAAATATTTACAAGATGGGATGATGAAAAGTGACTTTTAGTGGCCAGAGAAATCATAAAGGAGAATTAATCACTTTTTGGAGTAAAAAGGTACATTAAATTAATAAAGTGGTTTTATGAGAAAATATTAAAGATGAATTAAAAATCACTTGAAAGGAAAAAGGTGAAAAGGGATATAAAAGAGAGATAGGGGCTCATATTCTCTCAGTATTGTAGATTGCAAATTGGAAATTAGAAACTAGAGAGGAGTTAGGAAACTTCATTCTTGTTTGGTGGCTTTCTGGATTAAACCATCACCATTGACAGAGTTCAGTGTTGAAAGACACACCCTATCCCATCAAGAGGACCACATAGGTTCTTCATTGAGCTACAAGATCAGATTATATTAGTAGAGAAGTCCAATATCAACTAGGGCATAGATTTCCCAGTTGCAACGTGAGGTTTTGGGGAGAGTTTTGCAGTAGTTGAGGGTCGCTAGGCTCAACCAGTCAGGGAAAGACAGATTCCTTCCAACCCATTTGAGGAGTCAGGGCACACCAGTAAAGATAGTTATCATCAGATTCCGACGGGTAAATCTCCCAGATCGTGCTAGTTTGTCAGTTTGCAGTGCGTAGAGGTCTGGGTATCCATCTAGGGTTTTGATTGAGCAACAGTGAGTCTATGTTTCATCTCAAAGAATGGGAGAGTGTGCTAGGGAGCAGGGGGACCCATCTGAGATAGATCTCAGCCAGATCTGACAAGTATAGCCATAAGGCGCATTTCCCAGTTTGCAACAACAGTTTTCCGACTTATTTGCACCTGCATGCAGCGTATTCATCATTGCATGTAAGAGATATTTAGCGCATGCCTCAGATCCATTCATCTGGCGATATCATTGGTATTTCTCAGTCTTTTTTTTGTATTCTTGTTAAGATCGTTACTGTTCAGATCTAATTGACGATATCTAGCTTGAGTTTTCCTCATATTGATTGTATTACTGTTATTTTGTTGAATAAGAATTGTTGCGTTGGTTATGGTTCCAAATTTATTTGCATGCGTGATCTAAAACAAGTAAACATAGCAAAACGCATCCAGAAACCTCGAAGCACAGTAAAAAACCCTTTATAGCTCCACCAGAAACCCCAACGCATCAGATCTACAACATAGATATCAGAGCTAGCAGTTAATATTCCAATCAGAGGATTTTAACCCTGGCTCTTAACCCTCAAGATTTTCAAGAGTGAAAATCTAGGGGTTAACACTAGGTATGCATGCATGGCATTCTAACCACAACAAGTATATATTTATTCTTATGCTTCATAAGAAGAGATCTTGGGTGCTTACCAGTCCATTTACAAATTAGTTTTTATCAGATTCTAGAAGTTGTAATCCAATGTTTGGAGGTATGATCTTAGTTATGAGTACGTCTGTACAAGCACCATGAAAATATTGTGGTCTATCAAAAATATCTTGTTAGGAACTAACAATGAGAATAGTTGATAACTTTTAGTTTAATAGGTTTCTAAGACCACATTTGTTGCCTTCAAATTGCTTGTGAATGTTTCTTTATTGTCCAATAAGTGCAATATCATGACTATGTTTTGATTGAAGCAAATGATGTTGTTTGATGGCATGTTAGATGGTTTATATTTCCTTAAAAACAAATCCAAATAAATGAAATCATATTGACTCCACTATTTCTAAACTTTCGCATGCACACCCTTTCAAGTTTCATTAGTTTTGTGACATGACTGCACAATGCTTGTCCATGTTGGATTTAGAGTGGTTGACTTCACTATTGACCTTTTTGTTGAAAATGGTGTAAGCTTCTCTTTCGGCCACATCCAACCTCTATTGTAATCATTATTGTATTTATAGGTTGGGATAAGGCCAAGCCTATACATGTAGGTTCATAACCCCTCTTGGGGAAAGCACCCTACTCTCAAATTGTTTATAAATACACAACTCTCATTTGTAATTTATTATCAAGTGATTCTTTTTAATCTCTTATCAAAGTGATTTGCTTAAAGACACCCTCAAGTGTTGCTCTCTCTTGTTCATGGGTTTCTTTCCTTTTCTAGCACACTCGTACTTGGGTTATTTCTCTCTTTAGGATTGCGACCCTATTGGCTGATTTATCTTCAAGAGTTAGGCTTCTGTAATGCTGGTTTAATTTTTCTTTATTGCAGTATTAGGGTTTGTGTTGGTTCCATTTGATTCTCATTATCTCTGGTGAATCTCAACACATTTTAGGGTCTTTGTAGTTTATCATTATGTGGCATTACAGATCATTGCATTTTTTTTGTCTTTGTTATAATTGATTTATCCATTATATATTTTGGTGTATTCCTCTATCCAATAATAGTGCCTTTTCATAAAATGACCTTTAGAAGTTTCACATATATTCTGCATATAATTGGTTGTGTTTAATTTGAAATATTTCATGGGATAAAGTTGATTTTGATTTGAATGGACTAACTTCTTACCCTTACATTTCGTTTAACTAAACGTTTTTCTGTTGGGAAGGTTCCTTTGGAGAAGTTTATCGTGGGGTATGGAGAGGAACAGATGTTGCAATTAAGATCTTGCTTGAGCAAGATTTGACAATGGAGAATATGGAAGATTTTTGCAATGAAATAGCTGTATTAAGGTAGATCCATTAAACTTGGCGTTGATTCTTATAGGCTTTATGGTAAATATCCTTGATTTTGCTTTCTGTTTTGGCATTTATAATATTTTGATCTGACTCATTTTTCTTCTTTTTTTGTGTATTTATCAGTCGGCTGAGACATCCAAATGGTATTATAGACTTCCTCCTTGTCAACTTCATATCATTTAATCATTGAATGTGCCTGTATTTTTCTTTTATATTATATGGTTTTCCTAGAACTATTTATCTTGTTGATGTTTCTCTGTATCTTCATTATAAATAAAAATTTGAGTTTTATATTGTATTAGGATTGATTTATTGCTAATTTGTCTTAAGGATATTCTTTATGTTATCTATTTTAAAATTGATTCATTATTTTTGAAAAAGAACATGTAGGGCAGCAGGCTAGCAGCTTTATTTGTATACATTACTGAATACATTGAAAGAGCATAGTTTTCTTTCTCCTTTAAATACATCTAAAAGCAATAGATGTTATAGCTATGTTCCACCATGTTTCCTGGATGGGGGGCACAGGACTAAGGAGAGACATAGGGGGGACGTGTGGAAGCACCCCCAAATTTTAGGGAAATGGGGGACGTTGGGACATTGCATATATAATATAAAAAATATAAAATTTTAAAAATAAAAATAATAATGTTAAAATCTCAACAATAACAATTCATCCAATGCAAATTCATCATTGTGCAATGTAAATACTAAATAGTAAACAGTAAAATACTAGGTAGTACTAAATTCGAATTTGTAAATGATATAAACATGATTCAAATTCAAATTCAGTAATGAAATACATTGATTCATAAATTATAAAAGAAACAGAAATAGTAAAATATTGATACATTGATTTAAATTCATCATTGATCATTCTAGAATCTAATTAATACTAAGCAAAATAGTAGATACTAAAGTCTGAAATAGTAAATTGGAATTACTCAAACTCAAAAATAAAAAACTTATTTTTTAAGCTTTAATACGAAATTTTTTGGGGGGGATGCCTAAGAGTACCCCTTTTGAGGGGGGACACCTAGAAGCACTCCCCTTTTCAAGGGGGGATGCCTAGAAGCACCCCTTATGGGGAAACTCGTCCCCCACATTGGGGAAATGTTTCCCCAGGTGCCCCCCGTCCTGGGAACATGGAGCATGCACCCCCCAGCCTGGGGGACGCATCCCTGTGGAACACTGTGTTATAGTGGCATGTTTAAGAAAAATCGTTTTGTGGATGCTCTCATGTTGAATATGGTCCTTATGGTTATTGAAGTGTGTTTGGACTTTAGCAAAGCAATTGACATAAATTTGAGGAGCCCACTAAAGGGCCTAATGACATTGAATACAAGCCTAATAAGCAGATGAAAAGAGGAAAAAAGGTGGCCGACTTTGAAGCTCTATAAGAAGATTACTATTCCTCATTTTGGTGGTGTACTAAACAGGGAGAAACTTGATGCTTGGATCTAAAGCTTACAGGCCTAGTTTCAAATGAATCAGATCTGATTAATCATTCGAAAATCATGATGGCATAGTTCTTATGGGTGATGAATCTCTCACATCTTCATTGCTTTAGGTTGGCCTTCCATCCAACAATGGGATTACTTCGAAGTAGAAAAATACAAAAGAGATTTTATACTTCAAGGTATAGCGAAGACTAGTTGAAGCAATGCCTACATCTTGGGAAGATAATTCATTAGTATATTGACGAGTCAACCGGATTTCTATTGGATTGGACTTGTGGCTAAATGAGACTTTCAAGATTAAATATATTGGAGGGTTATTTCATGTTTAGAAGGAAATAGATCTTCTTAATATTTATTACTTAGAACAAGCATTTTAATTTTTCTTAGGAGGGAGACAACTTTACAGAAATGGTCTTTGAAGAAATTTTCTACTTTGATTGCTACCCCAACTTAGAACAATGGCTAGAATAATGAGCAAAATGAGACACAATACCATCTCAAGCTTTGACACAAGGGACCATCAAAGTACTACCGATATCATAAAAATTAAGGTAATTCTAATCAATGTTTTAAAAA
>ML811686.1:69893-90398 GCA_009831015.1 Picea engelmannii | reverse complement strand
GTTGTTGAATTTTTGTCTTGACTGAACTTATCTTATGGGAGTTGGGATACCCAGCTTGGGTAACGAGTGGTAGCTTGACCTTGGGAGGCAAGCTAGGTGCTAGTTGTTCTCTGGTTTAGTGTGCGTGGACCCTTTGCGACTCGAGGGGCTCAGGCGGAAGAAGTGTACCCCTAGCGTTGGTTGGGAGGTATCGATGAGGTCACATCGGTCAACAAGCATAAGCTGGATGGAGCGCACGTGACAAAAACTATTGAGCAATCGCATTTGGCTAAGGTACACTGATTTAATTGTTACTTTCAATGAATTTAAATTTACTCATGTTATTTCTTTGTGCTCGTTTAATATTTTATTTCCATGCATTGCCTTACACTTGCCTTCCTTCGATATTGTAATTCCCTTGCTTTCTTTTATCCGATGGATTTCCTTTGGCGAACCCAACTTCTGATTTCATTGGCTTATCTGTGTGGGCTTTAATGATTATTATGAATAGATTGTGCTTTATCTTCCTCCCTTATCCTTATCCCTAGGTCATCAGTCCATGCTTGAGCTATCGGCCAAGAGCTGAATTGACGGTTGTCACTTCGGTGTTTAAAGACCTATAGAATCTAATGCCCTTCTTTTCTGTGCGTGGATGATGAGTGAAGGATAATTTTGCCTAGCCATCTACCTTACTTAACTTTGCATTGATTGATTCATGGATGACCGATTTCTCTTGCGCTTTCTTGTGATTGATTTCTTCTGTGTTTTGGATGGTAAAACTTTTATTTATGATTGATGAATCCCAACGCCTTGATCGATAAATCTCAGCGTTTTAATATGTTAATGTTTGGGCTTATTTATGTTGTTTATGTGCATTTACTATGTCTATGATTGAATATTTGTTGACAACGAATTGAATGTTTATTGAGGACTACGTTTTAAACTTTGTCGAATGCAAATTGAATATATATTAAGGACTGCGCTTTATATGGAATGTGTGACTGCGTTTATTTATTTATTTACCATTCGTTGACAACGAATTTACACTTTCATTAGACTGCTAATTTACCATCCATTGATTGTGAATTTAAACTCCTTGACTGTGAATTTACTCTTCGTTGACAACATATTTACCCTCGTATTAGACTGCTAATTTACCATTCATTGACTATCAATTTACACCCCTTTTTTATTGTGTTTGATGTTGTGACTCCTCTTGTAAGTTATAGGGACTTCCTTTTATATGCTTATGGAGGTGTTTTCCCTCCTAATAAATCTTTGCATCCTTACCAAAAGTCATGGCTACGATTTACTTTAATAGATAGCCCTTCATTAATAGACTGTGATGTAGTGGGTTATGACAACGAATTTGGTTAGCGATCTTATACACTTAAATTTTAACATTGAATGAATGCGAGAGTAAGTTTGTGTGTGACTGTGTTGCCATATATGTTGTGTATATGTTATGCATATTTCGGGCAATGATTTTGTCTCTACCATTTATATATGCCTTTCCATTAAGTTGTATGCCGTCAATTCATTCAACCTGCGAATTTAATAATCCATTTTACCATTCACCTAGCGCCTTCACAAATTTCCCCGTGACTTCTATAGACACAGTAACATTATATAAATGACAGTGTTTCCATACATTTATTCCATAAATCAAATGACAACGTTTCCCTATATTTATTCCATATAAATAAAATGACAAGCATTTCTAGGATATTTACTGACAACATTTCCATGAATTAAATGACAACAATTTAGTGATATTTACTGACATCGTTCCATATATTTATTCACCTATTTATTACTTGCCATCATCATCATTTAACTTACTTTGAGTTTTACATGTACCTTGGTTGCATTTTAATACATTGACAACATTTTTAATATGTGGGTAAGCAATTTCATACTTCTTGTGGCAGCGCATCCCCTTGATCTAGACAACTATATTATGACAACAATTTCATTTCTTTTTACAATGCTATCATGTTTTAATGTTCAACTATATCATATTAACTCAACATTCTTGTATATATTAGGCTGCTATTAAACAACGTGGGTGATTGTAGAAAACAAATTTTGGGTAATGTTAGACAATGATTTGGTATTATTTTAGTCAGTGATGTTTGTAATATATCACATCGATATGGTTGATTGAAAATCACAACTTTCCCAAACCATTCACAACAGTTACCCCCTACACAATGATATATTGGATTGATAAGTCACAGAAAATTCAAATGTATTCGATATATTATTATGTGAATAATCTGTTATTTCAGTTGCACTAAATAATTATATTCGATGTATAGTTTTTGTTTTAAAACATAGAGAAATTATTATAAGGTAGCGATATAGTTTCAGTTTCATTTAGCGATTTCTTAAGATAGCAATTTCATAAGATAACGATCTAGTTTCAGTTTTAAATAGCGATATAAGACAATGAATTCATATAGTTTCAGTTTTTCTAGACAGTGATTTCAATTTTAAAGGAAAGTGATATATACTATCTGATATTGGTATTGGAAATAGTTGCAACGAACTAATTGTTAATAATAACTATTTAATGGGAACAAATTGATTTGTTGCGCAAGGAAATTATTATGTTGTATGAATGTCATAGTCGTATGGTTGAATTGTAGGTTGGGTGCTAGGGTTAGTCGTCGTGTGTTTAGATAGTTAATTTAGTCTCCTAGCGCATTGAATTCAGCTTGGGTTAAGGGTCCAGTTATTGTATGTTGCACCATGGTTGTTGTCACGCCTATCGCCTTGTGACAACATGATTCCTAACGAGGGGATCATAGCGCACCCTGACGGATAGAGGCGAATGATAACCTGGCTAGAGTCTGTGCTTTCTGATGTGGGTGTTGTTCATTGTAATTGATGTGGCACTTGGTTTGTAACACCTTAACATGTTTTGGTTTTGTGCACCATAGAGGTTTCCAGTTACTGTTCGTCGAGGCCATTGTGTCAGGATAGTGGATGTTTTCCTTTCGCTTGTAGGCGTTGTCGTGTTTGTGTCAGACGAGTAGTCGTTTCTATCTCTCTTTGATTTTCGCATATTTCGCACAATTGCTAGATGTGCTAGTGTGTTGAGTCATTTTTTTTTGTTTCCAGATCCACGTGCATGGTGTTTGTATCCAGGTTGTGTGGTTTAACTATGGTCATCATTGCCTTTCTTCCTAAAAGCAAAAAAAAAAAATGCACTTTTTGCTTCGCTTGTAGTCGTAACGATTGGGTTCATTACTGAATACATTCACCATTGAGCATATTTTCTTCTCGATCGAAAAAGGTTGGAGGTTTACATACAAAACCTTGTTTCTACCGATAATTTTGAGTGGTATTAATCTCCCATTATGGCACATGATGTGTATTCAAAAGGGAACTTGGCCAATATCTCGAATATCATACCCATTGACACTTCTGTAAAACCGGGTGTTGTGGAACACATCTTGATAAGTCTAGATTGTTCCCCTCGATAAATAGAACTATAAACTTCCCTATTCAAATAATTTTATGATGTTTTATCTTGAACATATGAATAAATTCCCGACATTGATCCTTGAATCATCGTGCATGAGATTAAAACACATGACAAAGTTAATCATATTTGGAAAAAACTATGATGAGTTAATCCATGAAAAGTAGTTTCCATCATGATAGAGGTTGAAAAGTTACTTTGATCTAACTTCATCTATCCATTTCCCTTGATTCAATGGGTATCCAATATCTTTCCAGTAACCAAGAAATAAGGTATTATCAGGTTTTTCATTGATTATAGGGATTTGAACAAGACTTGTTCTAAATATAATTATCCTACTCCATTCATTGATCAGATTATCAGCGAATGTGCATGGAGTGAAATTTTTTGATTCATGGATGGATTCTCTAATTATAATCAAACTACCATCTTATATCACATTCATGTCAGGTCTTTACTTGGAAATTCATGCACATATTTCTCCACTTCACCATGTGGTTGTCGTTGGACCCTTTACACAGTGGGGGATTGATTTCATGACTTGTAAGCTAGCCTCGACTAATGGTCATGGTTACATTATTATGTTTTTTGGATACTTCACTAAATAGGCTGAAGCTATGCCTACATATTCCAATGATGACACCAAAATGATGTTTTTCATATTCAATCACATCATAGCTAGTTTTGGGGTGCCCAAAATTATTTTTATGGAACATGGGTCACATGTTTGCAATGAGATGATGACCTAACTAGAAGTCATGTTGGGTTTCTTCCATGAGAACTCAACACCCTACTATCCTCAGTCAAATGATCAATTTGAAGCTATCAATCATGTTTTAAAAACTATGATACAGAGGATGGTGGGGAAAGACAAAATAAATTGGCACATGATTCTTTACTCAACATTATGGGCACACCTTACCTTAGCTAAAACTACTACTAGTTTCACACCATTTCAATTTGTATATGGAGAAGAGGCAGTACTTCCCATTGAATGTGAAATCTATTAATTATAATTAGTCATAGAAATCTTTCCCAACAATTTTATTGAGAAAGAACATCTCTTGTACTTGGCTCGTTTGGATGAAAATCATCGTAAAGAAGAAATGGTAAATGAGACTAATAAGAAGTGCATTAAATCTCGTTATGATAAAATTGTTCATTCTTGTGTTTTCACAGAAAGTGACCTAGTTTTGGTCTATGATCAAGACCATGATAAGTTAGGTGTAGGTAAAATAAAACCCTTATGGAAAGGTCCTTACATCATCAATCATGTATTTCAAAAAAGGGCCTACATGCTAGTGGACTATGAAGGAAATCCTTTTTCGAAGCCTTGCAATGGGATTTATCTCAAAACGTATTATGCATAAGACAAAATTCCATGTAGTGCTTTGTATATAATATATTTTTAGTGGCTTGTGTGATGTGAATGCTTTTATTTTGTTGTGTGTGGTTTGATTCGGTTCAAATTTTATCACGCTTGGTGCTTGATTTGCAGATGCCAACATTTACCTTGGTTCATGTAGGATTCACAGATGATGTCAAAAATAATAATCAGAACATAACTTCCACCCCTTGGGTGATTTTTTCGTCCACAAAAAAACTAGTGAGTTCAGGGGGAATATTCCTCAACCCTATAACCAACAATGTTGCAAAATAGAATGTGTTCATTGAACTATTTTCTGAATCCATTGCTCTCAGCATCCGCAAGTTAGTTGTATATTTAGATTCACATTTAATCGTATCATAGTTGAATAATTTCTATTTGGTTAGAAATCCTATGTTACTTAGAATTTTTTTAAGAGTACATATTCTTGAGAGACACTTTGATTATCTTGTTTATGATCATATTCCAATAATTTCAAACACATTGGCTGATTCGATAGCTAACTATGTGCTAGATTGACTTTTGGCACATTAATTAAGCATTATAATATAAGCATGAATGCACATACAACATGGACTTCCAATCACATCATTTGAAACCATAAGTAAGATCCAAACCATATGTATAAATAAAATAGTGTTTTAGTATTTCATCATGTCCAAAAAATATATAGTGTACAAAATTGAGCTACATGAACTATAATGATACAAAGTTTATATATATGCAAGAGTATCTAGATATATCCACATTTTTATAAAATGAGGGAACACTTCCATCTAGTCATTCTGAGGCATGTGAGTCTCATGGTAACATGTGATCGCATTGACTACCTTCCTTAGTAGTTGAACAAAGGGGCATGGTACACCCATGACATGTCGTTGCAATCTTTATGGGACTTCCTTGACTCTCATCATTGCGACTCCCATGGTAAGTCCATTGAGGTTCCTCCACACTTCGCATAGGTTCTCTGTAACATTCTCATATCCCTCTCCCTCCTTTAGTTTCTATTTATCTCTCGCTCTGGGGTGGTTGGGAGCTATTCTTGTTGGTTTATATGGTCCAACATCCGTGTCATGCCAAATTAATAATTATTTTCTACACTACATACCTAAAAACCAATGCATATTCCAAAAATACAAAAACATCAAAAAGATTGAAAATAAAAAATAAAAAATAGAGTTGCTTTTATTACTAATGTCTCTCAATTGAGCCCCGAGAGGTAAGGTGAGCTCAAGATACTATCTGAAATATGTGATTTTGTATGAATAATTCTTAATGATGATGATATTCTCATTCCATTAGTTAAAGAAATCATGTTCAATCGCCACTTATGTCGTTGTTATAAAAACTATATTGTGGAGCAATAAAATAAAACAAATGCATAAATAAAACACAAAAGATACACAATACAATAGAGACACATATATACGTGGTTCACCCAGTGTGAGATATGTCCACCAGAGAAATTTCCAGGTCCTTCCTTTTTTCATTATCCAACAAATGAAGGGATACAACCTACAACAAACCCTTTGTAATTTCATCTTCTTTCTCTCACAATATCCTATCTCATAATACAATATTTGCTATCACACACATCCACAATAAAATTCCCTCATAAATAAAAAAAGGGTTTCCTTCTGGGGAAAAATACCTAACATAACTTCCACCGTCAGATATGTGACATTGTAATGAATGATCTAGATTGACTAAGAAATTACAATATTTTACTAGGAAACTTTTCCCAAAATTTTTCTTCGGGGGTGCGGTCTGCGAATTCCCTACCAAGGGGGGGCTCCATTAATTTCCATCCCCCCTAGAACCCCTGATGAAAATAGTGGGGGGGCATCCCCCCCACACCCCCCTTTTAGGAAACATGATCCAAACATGACTGAAAAAAACCTTTGAATCAAGAATATAATCAGGCTTCACAACCAACAACCAACACTATGCCTTAGTTTCTATCCTACGAGGTTGTGCCATTGACCTTTCTCTTTATTGTGCATCATAACTTGTGTGGTAGTGCCTATCCTTCATGGATTCCCTAGTTAGTGTAAGTTTTAAACCTGTGAAGTAAAGCAATGCATATAGATTCTTAAGCAAAACATAAATTAATCAATGGCTCATACACATAGTACACATAGATTTACACCGGAAACCCTTAACTGAGAGAAAACCAGCCTTCCTTGGTGCCACACCTTTCAACTCTTCATTGTATTAATTTCACCATTCATCATACAATATATATAATTTTTTAGGTATTTTGTAGCTACCAAAACCCCAATCCCTTAATCCGGGACTAATTTAGAAAACCGCTAAAAATAGAAAAATCAGCTAAAAATAGCAAAAAACTGCCCAAAACAAATTTTTGGGGCGCTTCCCCGAATGTTGTGCGTAACCAAGGGGGGCATACCTAACCCCCCTAGGAAAGTGCCCGACGCACACGAGCGAAGGAAGTTGGGATCGTTAGACGTAGTTGTTGAATCTAACACACCCACACACACAAATACAAAGAATATAACACATACCCAACAATTAGTAGCCCTTTGTAATATGGTTCCAATATTGTGATCATCTATAGGCCCAAAAACACTTATTTAGACCCACTATGTCTAAAAGTTGAGCCTCATTCTTCTCTCTTAATATTTTTCTAGTCATGTTATGAAGGGGTTCACTCCATCATTTATGTTACCTTATGGTTCCATATGCTTATTGCTACTTATTTCCTTTGCATACTGATATAATGTTATATTATTTATTTTTTCTTACTGTCATTTTAGACACTCTTGACCTCTTGTCATTTACACTGACTTGTTGTAACCCTTCTTCTTGGAAAAAAAATTCTATGAGTGGACATTACTTGGACAATACCTTTATTGAATTCAATTTGCACAAGTATGTTCCACATGATTAGAATGTAGCTAGATACCATTGAGCCATTCATTTTCTCCAAAATGAGCATACTTGTATCTCTTTTTCATGCTCATGAAACCATGAAAAAGACACTAACAAGAATACTTTTATCTCTTTTTCCTTCTTCTCTTCCTTTTATTTTTCAAAAAATAGTTCAAGTGGTTCATCTACCTTTTGTTACTAAAGTTAAATAATTTTATTTAAGATAGGAGAAATTTATTTATGATAAGGGTAAATAATAATAATAAATAATAAATAATAGGTGGGGTCTTTCTATGTCTTTATTTTCTTTATTTGCAACACTCCCCTTGTTTCTCCATATTTGACTCAAATATCATGGACATATCAGCATAACACTAAATATAAAAAACAACCAATTTAATCATACCACATCATCAAAGAACACTTGTGTGCCGCAAAACTTCATAAAGGTATGATATAAAAGTTTTTCAAAAAATAATGTCATGTCTGTTGTCCCAAAAACATATGCCTCGAATGCCAAACTGAAAAATGCCATCACATAATAAAAATAAATTCAAAAATAATATGTTTCTATTTGAAGTAGACTCTCTCTGTATACTTCCTTCTGATAGTGCTTCCCTATATATAAGTAAATATACATCAACATATTTTTTTATCTTCCATTTTTTACATCTTTGGGTGCATGTCATCAAATGTTATTTTCCTCATTGTCTTCAATCTTGGTAGGGAGGGTATTGAATGTATAAGGAAAGGTTTCAGATGAATCGAAACTAACAGAAATGGTAGGTCATTTTCCTCTATCTTGTTAAGGTTCAATAGCTAATGCTTTATAATTTTTGGGAAATTGAACAGAGTGTGCATGAGAAGCTATAAAAGAAATAGGTTGAACAGGTTGTAAAGGAGGAGGAGGAAGTGGAAATGACATAGTGGGCCAATGAACTACAACAGAGGGAGAATTATCAAGTACATTTTCCCAACCATCATTGGATGGTGGCATATGGGGTGGCTCTTGAAATTCACCTATGCTTGGGTGTGGCTGCAAAGAAGGAGGAATAACAAGTTCTCGAGGAGGTTGGAAAGCAGGGTTGTCAGTGAGGTTCAAATAACCAGTTTGAACTAGTTGGTTGAATTCGTCTAAATTGGCATTGAGCTGGATGGAAAACCTCATTATTTTGTTTCTGCCTCTTTTCCCAAATGCATTAGGCATTCTACCTATGCTTCCTTTGTTTCCCTTGTTACCATAGTGATTGCTACCATGACTAAAGAAATTCATCTATATATCATTATCATTCAATTAGTGAAAACACATACAAGTTACAATACATTAAACATCAAATACTATTTTTCTTTAAAAATAACTTAACAATGGCTCTAAACTGACCAAGCAATCAAGCATGCTAAGGAAATATCAAATTGAATAAGCAAAACAAGGAAGAAATCATAAGCTTCCTTTTCTTTGCTTGTTGTCCATAACATTCAAATTGTGCATTCTTTATCAAATCCTTCAGTATGATCATTCCCTAATCTCATTGAACATGGGAAATGAAATTATAAATAATAAAGGAGTAATGAAAAGAGATTTGTAATTTACGAATTTTTTTATAGATGTCAGAATTATGATATTTAATTTTGGAACTTAAAACATCTTATTATATTTTGGGAGTTACAAGTACCATATATCATGATATTTTAATGCATGTTTATGGTATACGTTATGACGTTGATTTTTATATTTGATGATATTATGGAGCAACAAGGAAAATCTAGAAATGATTGTTGAAAATAAAGGATGTATGATAGAGGGGGGGGACACCTATTTAGTTATTATATTTATTTAATATTTATCATTATCACAAACAATACTTGTCCTATTATTAACTAAATTTGTTTAACTTTAGTAACTAAAAGTAGTTCAAATACTTGAAGAACTACCTTTTAGATAATAAAAGGGAAAAAACAAGGACAAAAAGGACATGATAAATTAGAGAGAGATAATTTTGATAAGGTTTCATCTTGTTTCAAATTGATATTTCTGATATCCATTCTTTCATTTTCTGAGTTTGATCAGAGCTAAATCCTCTTGTTGACAACAAGATCATTTTGAAGGTGGAAAAAAAGGAAGGAATAAGAAGAATAGACTTTTTACATGCTTCAGAAGGTCATTCATTTATCTCGACAGTCTGTTTAGTTTCATTATAATTTCTAAATTAGTTTTCAATATTGATTAAGAATATTTTGCAGAGTCAAGACTTGATGATCTTGTGACTTGGATTGATCCAGTTTATTTTAGTCTTGGTCTTTTTCTTCTAGACACCAGTTTTCTTTATATGAGGTTAAATTCCATGATAGACTTCTAAGTCTTATTTTGGTCCATACCCTCACAGGGGTTTGAAAAGAGGCATTTGATTGTAATTCAAAAAAGTCATCGTTAATAAAAAAACTTGGTTTCTTCTAAATTGAGACTTGTGGTTACTAGTTTTCAGATTATATGTATTCTTTATTTTGTTTATTTAAATTACATAAACAATTATACATTTTTTAGCAAAAACACACAACTTGAACATATTTCTTCAAGGTTGAATGATAATTTTGAATAGGCTATAAGACCGGGGTGACATTCCCGCCTATCTCACCTTTAGCCTAGTGAGATTCAAAAATGTTTGAGTGAGGACTTTCCATTCCTTGCCTCGACACTAAGAATCCCCTCAAACTCTATAGTGTTTTGGAATGGGGCCAATCTTTCATAGTTTCCAATCTTCCAAAGTTTCCACTTTCTTGGGATTAACTCATATGTCCTCTTGAAATACAATGTGACCCAAATATTCAACCTCGTGAGCCCCAAAATCACATTTGAAGTGCTTCACAAATAATTGGTTTTCTCTCAAAATTTGCAAGGAATTATCAATGTGCTCTATGTGTGGTTCTCATGTTTTATTGTAGATCAAGATATCATTGAAGAATACTAGAGAAAAATTGCATAGGAAGGGTTTGAAAATATTGTTCATAATACTTTGGAATGTCGATGGAGCATTACAAAGGCTGAAAGGAATCACTAGAAAATCATAATGACCTTCATGTGTTATGAAGGCTACCTTTGCAATGTCTTCCTCTTTCATCCTGATTTGGTGGTATCCTTAATGTAGATCAATATTAGTAAAAAACTTCGCTCCATGAAGTTCATCGAGGATATTATCAATAACAAGGATTGGAAACTTGTCCTTGATTGTCAAATTACTGAGAGCCCAAAAATCAGGACACATGCACCAATTCCTTATGTCTTTAATACGATAACTATTGGTGATGTGTAAGGGGTTGTATTGGGATGAATGAACCTCACCTCTAATATCTCTTGAATGATATTTTCTATTTATTTTTTTTGTGCAAAAGGGTGGTGATAAAGACGTCCATTTGGTGGTTGACTTCCTGGAATTAGGGGAATTCCATGTTCATGCTCTCCTCCGTAAGGGGATAAACCATTTGGTGTCTTGAAGACCTAATGTTGTTTTTCAAGGACTGGCTACAAGTCCGAGTGGATTTTTTTGTGTTGGGTTATGTTGAGGTGAGGAATGACTATATCCTCACTCAAGAATTTTTGAATCTCACTAGCTTAAATGAGATAGGTGGGATTATCACCCCAGGCTTATAGCCTATAAAAATATCAATAAGTCCTCGATAAATAAGTTCTTGGACCTAATGATATTATGTAATTTGTTTTCTTTGATGTAAAATAAAATTTTAAAATAAAAAATTACTTGTAAATGAAATTTAGAACTACCAAATAAATAAATACAAGATAACATACATTTGAAAAATCAGTACACAACAAGTCTCAAATTGAGAAGAAATCGGAAAATTATTTTTATTGATATATTTTATGAGTTACAACCAAGTTTCTCATTACAAACCCCTGCGAGGGTTTGGAACAAAATTAGACTTAGAATTCTAAGATGTAATTTTGAAGTATACAAATCCAACTAGTGTTTGGAACAAAAAGACTAAGATTGAAAATAAACTAGATCAATCTAAGCTATAAGTTCATCATAGTCGTGACTCTGCAAAATAGCATCAATCAACACTAAAACTAAATCCATAACTTTTAATTAAGACTAAACAAACTATCAAGATGAATGAATGACCTTTGGAGCATGCCACAAGTCTATGCTTCCTAATCCTTTATTTTTCCACCTTTAGAGTAAATCTACTATCAACAAGATCACTTAGCTTTGAAGAAAATCAGAAATGAATGAATGAATAAGTATTCTCACTTGAGGCAAGAGAAAACCTTATCAGAAGTATCTCTCTATTTTCTCATGTCCTTCTTTTGCCCTTGTTCTCTTCCTTTTATTTTTAAAAATGTAGTTCAAGTGGTTCAACTACCTTTTGTTACTAAAGTTAAATAACTTTAGTTAAGATAGGATAACTTTATTTATGATAAGGATAAATAATAAAAATTAATAGGTGGGGTCCCTCTATGTCTTTATTTTTTTTATTTTCAACATTCCTCGTGTTTCTCCATATTTTACTCAAATATCATGCAGATATTTGCATACGACTAAATATAAAAAACAACCAATGTAATCATGCCACATCATCAAAGAACACTTGTATCTCCCAAAACTTCATACAGACATGATATGAATGTTTTTCAAAAAACAATGTCATGTTTATTGTCCAAAAACATATGTCTCGAATGTCAAACTAAAAATGTCATCACATAATAAAAACAAAGTCATAAATAATATTTTCTATTTGAAATATGTTGATTAATTGGGTTGGTTGTCATTGATGTCAACCCTTGAAGAAAGTCCGGTAGCGAATTCCGGTAGCACAAAGGTATGGGTAATGGACCCAAGTTTGTTTGATGTATAATGGTATGGGTTTTGATATATTTGCAGGTGAGACTATTCTAGATGGATAGTGCATGTCATGCCATTTCTGGTGGTATTTGGAACGTCACATAACTCCTCATGGTTTTGCGAGTTATGGCCTTACGAATTTGGAGGACCCTCATATGTTGGCTTGAAGCCCCAAAAGGTCAAAGAAGTCAAAGTGATTGCAAAGAAGAAATTATTTAAATAATAAAGTGAAGTGACAAAGTAAAAAATGATTATTTAAATAATAAAGTGAAGTGACAAAGTCAAAGAGGATTATTTAAATAATAAAGTGAAGTGACAAAGTCAAAGAAGATTATTTAAATAATAAAGTAAAGTGACAGAGTCAAGGGGGATTATTTAAATAATAAAGTAAATGGAAAACTTTCTGATTATGGAAAGTGGTTATAAGTGGGCTAGCCCTAAAATAAGGAAATTGGGTTAAGATGGTTAAAAGTTAACCCCTTGAGGAAGCTACATGAAAGTATAAATAAGAGGCAAGACTCTCTCATTTATATCACACTTGAGCATATTGAATATATACAGGTGACTGAGGTAACCAAAGGATATCTAAGCCGAATTTTAGAGAGAAGGTGATGTAAAGAAGGCCGAAATTCAAGGGAGGATAAATTATTTTGATGATGCTTTCTAAGGTATGTTATTTACGTGTCATCTCACCATTTTCGCAATAAATCGTTTTCTAGAATGATTCAAACAATGAAATTGATAGTCCATTGAGAAAAAATATCCAAGTAGTTGTGGTACAAATTTCATCTTTTGGGTCGTTGTAGTTTTGGAGTTACACTCCGTGGAAAATAGGGTCTATGGCCAGTCCCGAAAATAGTCTAAAACATGTGTTTCAGGTAAACATGTCATAAATTCTTCATAACAGATCCAAATTATGTAAGACAAAATGTGTTGGTTAGAGTACAAGTTGTAGTATTCTGTGTAAAATTTTCAGATCTATACAACAAATATTTTGTGCGGGGCATGCTCTACAAGTTCACTATCTAGAATAAGCCAGAATTTAACAAGTTATGCCATTTTTGTTATAAATCCTTTTCTGAGAGGTTCCAAGTAATGACACCTAGAGGAATTGCATAAAACACATTGAATAAAATTGTGTACTATTTTCATATCTTCATTCATTACATGTACATAGTTATGATTATTTCAAGTTAGGGTTGTTGACTAAACCAAAACTAGTCATGTGAGACTAAAGAAAAGTTTTATGAAAATGCTAGTCTCTTGTTGTTAAAGTTAAGGAAGGTTTGCAGGTATGTGATCATATACACCAAGTTTATTATAGAGTTACAAATTAGATTTGGATGATGAAATTGATGAGGGGTTTTGGTTGAGGTACATGTTGGGTACATGGTTGAGACAAGTAGTTGATGAGTTGGCACATACATGAGGTGTACAGTTGATGATGTTGGTACATATTGATGAATCATAGTTCATGAGTAGTTGATACATGATTGGTACATACTTGGTACATGGTTTGATGGACTTTTTTATGGTATAGGTTGATTACAGGTTGTTTGGTATAGGTTGGTGCATGGTTGATGCACTTGTTTATGGTACATATTGATTACAGGTTGAGGTACAGGTTGATGCATGGTTTAGGTTTATTGGTATAGGTTGTTTGGTGCAGGTTTATTGGTACAGGTTTACAAAAGTATATCTCAAAGTGATAGTGTGACAATGGTTCTTTCATTTTACTTATATGTTAGGGTGGTTGGACGGGGCAAGGACAGGTGGTTGTAGCCACTTTCCAGTTGTAGCCGGAGAACATAGGAAGTTGTATCCTCCTTCTAGTTTTATCCAAAGAATTGGGGAGTTGGAGCTTCCTTGAGGTTGTAGGCTAAGAAACTAGGGGATTGTAGCCTCCTTCTAGTTGCGGCTGGAAAACAAAGGAAGTTGGTGCTTCCAATGAATGTAATTATTCAAGACATATAAGAAAAATCATTATGTAGTTTTCTCCCACTTTGGGTTTCCACGTAAAACACTGGTGTACTATGTATGTGTATGATTATTTATTTGTTCATTTCTTATTTACTCTGCAATTATTGGATGATAATGCTACATTGATATAACACTTGGATTATAGGGTTAAAAAGGATTAAATTTCTCTATTACTGATTCACCCCCCCTCTCAGTAATACAACAATTGGTATCAGAGTAGGTTCCTTCAGAAATTAGTTTAACCACTCAAAGGTAGATTATGGAGAGGAATAGCTTGTATAAAAATGAAATACCACAGTTTGATGGAAAAAAGTATGCATTTTGGAGCATAAGGATGAAGACATATATATACAGGAACAGGGATTTGAAATTTGGCAATCAATTGTAGATGGATACACAGTACCAATAGTTCCGCCAACAAATGACATAGCAGTGAAACTCGGTCAAAATAATTCTAAAGCCACAAATGCACTTCTAAATGGTCTTGGTGAAACGATATTCACCAAAGTTGCACATTGTAAATCCACTAAAGAAATTTGGGACAAACTTTGAAATATTTATGAAGGAGATTCAAAAGTCAAAGCAACAAAGCTTCAAACTTACAGAGGTCAATTCGAACAACCAAAGATGAAGGAAGATGAGAATATTGCATCTTACTTCTTACGAGTCGATGAAATAGTAAATGCAATTATGGGATTGAGAGAAGAAATTCAAGAATCTGTAATTGTTCAAAAGGTACTAAGATCTATTCCTATGACATTTGAACCTAAGATATCAACACTAGAAGAAAGAGAATATCTAAACTCAATAAGAATGGATGAACTACATGGAATCTTCAAAACATATGAAATGAGAACTGAACAGGAAGATCCAGATGTAAAAGAAGAAACCTTCAAAGCATCCAAAAGATCAAAGAAAAATGGAAAGAAATAAGAAAAATAACATAGCAGCAATAGTGATGTCTTAGAAGATGATGAAGAAGTGGCCAACTTTGTCAATATAATGAACAAGGGAACTGGCGACAAGTATAGAGGTAAGTTTCCTTTAATTTGTTTTAATTGTGATGGTATTGGTCATTTTTCTAACAAATATCCTCATAAGAAAAAGAGAAATGATGAAGGTTACTAAAAAACAAACACACATATAAAGGCAAAAGAACCACAAAGAAAGTTTTCAAGAAAACCTTATGCACCAAAGAAGACATCTCATCATCAGAAGAAGATGAAGTCAGTGACAGTGAGACAGAAACAGTTCTATTCATGGAAGTAGAAGACTCTGATAAAGAAGAATCTGAAGAATAATATGAAGAAGCCAAAGAAGAATATGAAGAAGTCAAAGAAGAAATTGAAGAGGTAGAAGTTGACTATCGAGAGGAATTGTTGAGTGCCATAGAAGTTATCAAAAGAGAAAAGAGGAAAAAAAAGAAGCTACAAGCGGAACTAGACAAGAAAGAAGACACTCAAGAATTAGAACAAATGATCACAAATTTGAAGGTTCAAATTGAAGAAGATAAAAGAATTGAAGAAGCACTCAAGGAACATCTATAAGGAAGAGACACGATCATTGAAAATTTGGAAGAAGAGATTGTCACATTAAGAAAGGATCTTTAAAAGAAAAATATGCAGAACAAATAAAAAGTTTTGAATGACATTAATAGTAGTCAAAGGCTTAATCATGACAAGTCCGTACTTGGATACAATCAGATAGAAAAGGGATCAAGCTCCAAAAAAACAAAACAAGAAACATATCCAAAAAGCTATGCATAAACAATCAAAGGGGATAGGAAGGTCTACAAAGAAAATTACAGGGACACTCCTCCACCAAGAAGATTCAGATTTCAGAATCAATGACTGAAAGAAATAGATAGGTCTCAAGAAGAAGAAGGATTCATAAGAGCACCTCCTTTTAGAAGATCTTCAACTCCTAGGTATCAAACTATATTTTTTGGTTTATGTTATGCATGTAATAAATTTGGACATAAAGCTGTGAATTGTAGAGACAACAACATGAACATAAACAACTTTGAAAGTCATACACAAAAGGGTTATCCAAGAAGGCCTACTGAAACATAGAGAAGAAGTTACAACAAGTTTGAATGATTAGGCACTGAAGTGGAATGCTACAAGTGTAACAACTTTGGACACATGGACAAATATTGCAAAATGGCAATCCCTCCTAGAGAACCACAAAAAAACAACAACACTCACAAACAGGAACCTCATAAAAGGACATGGATAAGAAAGCAAAATCAATACAACAATGAAGAATGCACACTCACTCTACAAGCTAAGTAGAAGAAATGTGGTTGGTATGTTGACAATGGTTGTTCAAAACATGTTACAGGTGATAGAGACAGGTTTCTTACATTAATAAATGAAAGAGATGGATCAACCTCTTTCAGAAATGATGATTCAACCAAAATCATTGGAAAATGCACAGTCAGAATTGGGAACAAGAATACAAAAGAAGAAAATGTTCTACTAGTAGAATATATGAAACATAATATTCCAAGTGAGTCAAATGTGTGACCAAGGTCATAAAGTTACTTTCAATTCACAAAAATGTGTTATGAGAAAAGAAGGTTAAGGAAAATTGTTTGCTACAACTGTGAGAACTTCAAGCAACATATATGTGTTAAGTGAAATTGGAAATGAAAAGTGTTGTCTAGGAAAGGAAGATGAAAGTTGGTTATGGAACAGAAGAATGGGTCACATACATTTTGATAACCTTGTCAAAGTCAACAAAAGAGAAGCAGTCAAAGAAATTCCCCAGATCACAAAACCAACCAACACTTTATGCAAGCCTTGTCAACAAGGAAAGAAAACAAAGACCAGGTTCAAATCAAAGGAATATTCAACAACAAGACGACTGGAAATTGTGCATACTGATCTAGTTGGACCAACTAAAACAAAAGGTTTAAAAGGTGAGAAACACTTTATATTATTAGTTGATGATTATACAAGAATGAATGCAGTTTTTTTTATCAAGAATAAGTCAGAAGCTTTTGAAAACTTCAAGATCTATAAGGAAATGGTTGAAAATGAAATGGATACAAAAATCAAATGCTTGAGATCTGATAATGGGGGAGAGTTCACTTCAGAGGAATTTATGGACTACTGCAACATTCATGGAATAAAATGACATTTCTTCGTTGTTAGGACACCTCAACATAATGGAGTTGTTGAAAGAAAGAACATGACAACACATGAAATGGATCAAACAATGCTAATGGATTCCAAATTGACAGATATTTTTTGGACACAGGTAGTGCATACATCAGTTCACATTCAAAATAGAGTAATGCTCAGAAACAACACTAACAAAACTACCTACGAGCTATGGAAAGGAAGACCAACAAATGTGAATCAGTTCAGAGTTTTTGGAAGCAAATGCTACATCAAAAGAGAAGATGGAAGAATGGGAAAGTTTGACTCACGTGTGGACAAAGGATTAATTGTTGGTTACTCAAGTACAAGGAAAGCATACATGTGTTACAACCTGAGATTGAACAAAGTTGTGAAAAGAATCAACGTAACAATTTATGAAACAAGTAGACAAGAATTAAAGGAAGAAGAAAAATAATCAATGGCACAACTTTACGAAGAAGAAATAAAAGATGAAAAAGAAGTAGAAGGGGAAGATGAAGAGGATCCGATAGAAGAAGAAGACCAATTTCAACAAGTGTCTCCAAAGACACATAGAAGATGAGTAAAGAAGAATCGTCCTTCAGATCAGATTATTGGAAACAAATATGTAGGAGTTGAGACTAGAAGAGGAATTCATTCACCAGAACAAATGCACCTGACACTCTCATCTACGATTGAACCAACCTATTTTGAAGAGGCTAGTAAGGATGAATTTTGGAATAATTCCATGGATGAAGAATTGGATCAAATAGAGAAAAATGACACTTGGGAATTGGTTCCAAGACCAAAGGATAAGAATGTGACCAGAACAAAGTGGGTGTTAGTATCTAGTTACTAAATTTGCAATTTTATCCTTGTTGCAGGAATGGGGTTATTCCCGTAGCACCAAGAAGTGTTGTTCTTGAGCATCGGTATCACATATGCTAGAAATAGTGTTGAGATTTTAACTTGCCTTGTTGGAGGGAGGTATAGGAAGGGTGGAATTCCTTGTTCCATACACCTTTATAGTGTTATTATGCCTTGATTCCACTTCATCGAGATAAATTGGCCTTTATCTTTGAGTGAAGGGAATCAAATGCTTTCTGAGGGATTTTAATGGTTGAAAATCATGTTCTTTGACTATCCTTATTCTATTGAATATGTCAAGAAGATTGAACTCCAAGTATTCACTCTGCTTATAGGTGACTGGTACAAGACCAACGTAACAATCCTTAGAAGAACACTCGACATGGGCAGATCGCTTGGTAATCTTGATGTTGTTCTCATTAATGGTCGTGGGTTACCAAATGAAGCATCAATTACAGTGGATCATGGAAAAACATACCGACTTCGGATTTGAAATGTGGGATTGTCATCGTCTTTGAACTTTAGGATTCAGGGTTACAAATTGAAGCTTGTGGAGGTGGAAGGAACTCACACCGTTCAAAAAATCTATGATTCTCTTGATATTCATGTTGGTCAATCCTACTATGTTCTAGTCACTGCAGATCAACCACCTCAGAAATATTATAGCCAGATGTCATGGTCAATGGTATATTCACATGCCAAATGTCGGAGTTGGGAGTAAAATTTACACATGCAACTTTGACAGTTTTGTCGATTTCCCAAAAGGAATAATATTGAGGTTGATTGCAGCCTGCATTCAGTAGAAATGATATATGCAGGGTCTCGTATCCTGATGATAGATATTCTCTCCATTTGGAATGTGTCCCTATCCATCCTTATAGTGGAGTTTCTAGATTGAAATATCCATATTCTGTTGTGGATGATGTTCCAAGATATGTCGATCCATCTTTAAGACACTCGGGGGAACGTCTAGACTATGATGTCGATGTTGGTGCTGACACTTTACTTTATGGAAGAGTTGCATATGACCGGCTTGATTGGGCCCCTCAAGAAGGTTATAGTGGTCATGTAAGTAAGAAATCTTTGTGCATAGGAAAAAACATGATTCTGATAGAGGACTGAAACGTGATGGGTAAACCCTCATGGAACAGAGACACTGCCCCCTGGCATCATCATCTTAGAGACATATTTGGCATCTTTCAGAAGCATAATCTCCACCTTCATCTAAGGGAATGGTAGGAAAGATGCTCTAAAGGTTTTCCTCACATTCACGAACAAGTTTTGAAAGGAGTTCAGTGGTGAAGAATGGTTGCTAGAGAGCACTTTATGTAAATGGAAAACATAATAATTCACCCATTCTTTTGTCATGTTGTTTTTTAAGTTTTCACCACACCTACAAAATTGAGGGAACTATAGTTCTCAAGCAATACCATCTCCCCATGGATGGAAACAATGTCTCTACGGATATTCACTATTTCTTCATTGAATTTATACTCTGAGGTGTATATTCCATTTTTTCTGCTATGTTCTTTAAGTCTTTCAATCCTTTCCTTAATCTCCTACAGTGTTCCTTTCTGCAAGGGCATGGGTGCTACATTGACTTGACACTTCGTCACTGTTTCTTGCACCAATTTCTGAAGCAGGCTTCGAACTAGCTGCTTCAGCTACACTCTCAATTGATGGTTTATCTACACTCTCACCAAGGGTAGCACTACCTTTCCTAAGTTCTTGGATAAACTTGTCTACCACAAATGATGAACTTCCATCACGTGGAGGAATTTCCACTTGTGATCATTAGTTCCAGATTTCAAAGAAATGAATCAACAGACAGTTCCAGATTATGTGGGAGATTCAGTTCTTAATTTAACAAATAGGGCACACATGGAAATTGGAGATCAAAGCGACATTCAAATCCATATTTGGTGGACA